>JBBMKA010042196.1:0-21395 GCA_037833695.1 Sechiopsis laciniata | reverse complement strand
TCTATTTACATGTAATTTTAGGTTTAAACTTTTCATTTATGTGTTTTTAGGTTATATTTTTGCAAAAGAGTCATTATAAATAAGAGAGCAAAGTTCCTTCTATTTTTCTGCATTCCCTTTATTTTTCTCTCCATTAATCAGATGCTTCGGGATCTTAGAATAGTCTTCCATTGCTACTATTGTATTCATCATCAGCTTGCTATGCTCATTCGCATAAGCAAAGTGGCCTTACGTCAAAGTGAAGACTTGTTCTATTATTTCTTCTAGCTGATCTATGGTCTATGCTTTCACATTATTTTGCTTCCCTTCTTCTTCATTTGAGAAAATGCGTATGACCTCATCGCGAATTTTCGGTCGGACACTCTGATCAACATATAATTTTGTTATCGAGTATGGGAAATACATTTTATCTGGCATCTTTTCAGCATAACGCTGAATTTACGTCTCCATAATCTGCCCAGATTTATGCGCATCCCACTCTTAACTGCATATAGCAACAATGCTTGATCCTCCTGAACTAGAACTGGTGCACAATATTTGGTGCATTATAAATAATCTAATAATCGATTCTAAGTGTGAAACTAAGTTCTATGCTTCGAATCGCATTAATACGCAAGTATACACAGTCGAGTACGCAGCAAGTGATAAGTATTTATATTTATCGTCTCCACAAGGATTGAGGTTAAAACTAGTACTTCTATCTTGAGAGTCATGCAATTAAAGTAAAGAATGGATTTGAAGTTGTTTTTGTGGTTGTTGCTAACAGTAAGTAAATATGAATGCTAATGTAGAATGGAAGTAAACGTGAATGCAAGGAGTAGTGTTGAGAAAACAGTTGCAAAAGATGCTAACAATGCATAACTATTTATCAAGCTTCTTGCTTCCCTAATCTAAAAAGTAACTTTTGCATTTAATGATTTATAGCAGATCCAGCTTCCGCTGTAATCTCCATACTAACTCAGGGCGACGCAAGCATTAGTAAGGTTATCCCTAACACTTCGAATGGTGAAAAGCCTTTCACCCAATCCTAACGTAGCATACTGGATCATGCTGCGGTTCCTTCTCCAGAGCTCACCGCAGGGTACATACATGGGTAGCTAATCGATGCATGTGTATTAATTAAAAATGCAGCAGTGTAAAACATGATAACCTACACTCCTAACATGTTTCTACAAATAAATCATCACCAACAACTAATATAATGCTATATGGAAATAAACACAAGTAGAGAGTTAAAATCAACTAATTTTATTACTACTCCTAAATGTTCACAGTTATAGACTATTCCTACGAAAAATATTAAAAAGTTGCAATTGGTACGGTTGTGAAATGTGCAGTCCCCTTGTCATCGGCTTCCACGAACACCACCGAGTGCTTCTCCTTAAGATAGGCATTTGGACAACTGACTAGCTCACCGAACCTCAGCTTCCCACTTCCTATTTATAGAGATGAATTACTTGGTCAGCAAATTTAGGTGAGCTGTAAAATCTTCATTAATGCAGGATCTCTTGATTTCCGTCGAGATTTATTTGATTGACACCAACTTAATTGCTTGAGTGATTCTTCATTTGTTTCCTTATTGACGTGACCATTCGAACTTTTTACATTATGGTTTAGCGTTTCTTACGCTGCTCATCACCGTTCGCGCTAATTTGTCCTTCCTGTGCTTAAGCTTTGCATTTCCTGCATTGTGCATTGATTTAGCATAGTTTATACAATATTTATGTTAAAATTATGAAACTGTGCTTCTGATGCTAATTCATGAATGCATGTGACTTCTAGTAGTTTTTACTCGCAATTTACATATTATAGTCCAACTATTCCCCTTGAACCAGAGAATAATACAGAATAGAATAGTCTAAAATGTACTCTATTTGAGAGTTATCACACCCCCAAACTTAAATCATTGCTTGTCCCAAGTAATGCATAGACTATCTATTAGTTATCTCTATTAAACTAAATCAACATTCTTCTCTCGAGCTTAACTCTAGCAAGTCTTATCGTAGATCATAAACTTAGCATCAAATAACTTTCTCTTTTAAGTTTATGGGAGAGTTTTGTGGAATAAACTTTAAATATTAGTTTTTTATTAATTAAGAAGTCAGAGAAGTTGTAAGGCCAAAGGTTATGAAGTTGTAAGGTCAAGAAGTTAGTAGATGAAAGGCCAAGAGTCTTGTAGTTGAAATGCCAAGAATTGTAATATATTATAAATAGATTGTTCTTTCCATTGTGAAAGATAGAGCAAGTAGAGAAAGATAGAGAAAGAAGAGAAAGAAGTAGAGAAATAAAGAAAAGTGTTTTTTGAGAAAAATTTGAATGTCTTGTCTCTCCAGTCATGAAAGTGAAAGCTTGCACGATTGTTCTATTCGCGTTTCGATTTTACAAAATAATCCAACCCCACTATTTAGAGCTTGCAATTGTTGTATTTGCACTAAAGATCTGGAGATATTATTTGTATGGTGAGAAGATTCAGATCTTTACTGACCAAAAGAGAACTATTTATTGTTTGCATAAAAGGTTTGAAGACATGTCGTCCTATTCTATCTTTCTCATTTATTCCACATGAACCATATAAAATATGATTATTTTATTTATGTTGTATTTTTATATACTTCCGGCCAAGAGAAATGTTTACTATTTTGCCATGTTTTTGGAGTTTTGGATATTATCTTCGAGTTAATAAAGTGTCATGTTTTTCTTTAAAATGTTGTAATGGTGTGTTGTCAATTATATTACTTTTTTCACGTATGCTGGACATGAGACTTGAAATGTAAAGATTATTTGTTGTCAGTAACAAGTTTTGGGGTAACAATTACAATTATAGCACATTTTTTTAAGTATTTCATTTGTAGAAGATTTGAACTTGATTTTTAAAAAATACCCGATCTACCCCCACATCCATGAGAATTTTTTCTATTCTTTCAATTTGGGAACGAAATCTAAATGAACGCCTTCTCATTCTCAAGGTTCGATTCTGAATCTCAACCTTGTTGAGCATTACATTACAATGTTTCCTTTTATGAATCTCAATTTTTCTAGGGTTTATAGTGTTGCTTATGATTTTCTTAATCTCTTTAGCTATTGTTTTCATTATCTCTGTTTGTTTACATTGTTTTACTGCTTTTTCCTTGATTTTTATTTTCTTTTGAGAATCTTGCCAATTTGAGGTTTTTGTGTTTTCGCTTTGCATCGATTAGGATTTGAACTGGGTGATTTAGGATTTTTTGTTTCCATTTGAGTGATTTGGTTTTCTGGTTGCAATACGAAAATAGATTGGTTGATAAGATCGGCGTCCCCCAGCCTGGTGTGATATAATTGTAATTGTTTGCAATTTTATTTTTCTTTTCTTGAAATCTATGGTTCGTTGGTTCTCTTCATTATACGATTTTTTTTCAAAAAAAAATGTCCAATGATTTTACTTGTGGCAATTGAAATTTCAATTGGGTTTTATTTTCCACCATTTCGTTCTAAGCTTTTAAGAATAAATCAAAATTATGTAGTACATGTATTAGACTTTAATCGCTATCAGCTGAACTGATTCTAAAGAGAAGAAATTTAAATCATAAATTGAAAATAAAAAAGGATAAAGTCAATAATTCAAGGTAATAAAATGAGACATAGTCTTCAATCACTATGATGATGATGAAGCCAATCAATTCAACTGATAGAAGTCAATAATTTTTTAAGTGTTAGAAATCAATTAGTTTTTAAAGGTTACATAATGATTAAAGATACATGTAAATTATGGTTAAAAATAGGGGATTTTGCCACAAAAGAATTAGTTTGAAATCAACATTTGCTAAATCAATTTATATTGAATTCTATTGATTCAACAAATAAAGTCAATCAGTTCAACTGATAGAAGTTAATCAGCGGTTAAGTGATAGAAGTCACTTAATGATTAAATGATAAAAATCAACCAATTATGGTTGAATTCTATCAATTAAGAACCTGATTGACTTCTATCATTTAAGAACATGATAGAAGTCAATCATTTCAACTTATAGAAATCAACTAGTTCAACTGACAAAAATCAATCAGTTTAACTGATAGAAGTCAATTCGTTTTTAAGTGATAGAAGTCAATCGGGTTCTTAAGTGATAGAATTCAACCACAACTGGTTGGTTTCTATCATTTAATCACTACGTGTCTTCTATCACTTAACCACTAATTGACTTCTATCTCTTAAAAACGGATTAACTTCTATCAGTTGAACACTCATTGACTTCTAACAAATGAACTGATAGAATTCAATCTGATTTGAATATGTTTGCAAAAAAAAAAAAAAAAAAAAAGTTAACAAAATGTACCTTTGAAGCTTCGACTTCATTTTCTTTTTTTAGCAATATCCCATTCAATATCCCTTTTTTCTAGGTAAAAAAAAAAGTTATAATTTATAATTGTTATTGATTGATTGTAAGTTCTTGTTCATTTTGTAATTGATTGAATCTGTTATAATTGTTATTGATTGAATCAATTATTTCCGAGTCAAAATTTCAAAAGGCCAAACCTACTAAGTTTTTGCTCTAGTAAGCAAATCAATACCAATATCAAAATAGAACACAAATCGATATGATTTTTCTAACTAGGCAATAGAATATTTTTGCATGGGTGATAGAATATTTCTGCCTAAGTGATAGAATGTCTATGTATGATATGGCAAGTTAATTATATTGATTGAAGTCAATATTGAGTGACATCTTTCATTTTACTTTCAGGGTTTTTTCAACATGGGTAAGCTTCCTATTATTGTCTTCCATGGTGGGCAATGGAATGTAAATGGTTCTTATGATATTGAATTTTATCTGTAATTGAACTCAACCAGTGCTTGAATTTTATTAGTGATGAACTCGACCAGTGATAGAACTCTATTAGTAATAAAATGAATTAGTTTCGCCAATGTATAAATTAACATTAATTTTTTTCTATTATAAATGTAAAATTCCCAATATATAAATTAAAATTTTTTTTTTTTTTTGTAGACACAAATTAAACAACTGATTAACTTTAATCAATTAATAACTACAAGTTTATAATCTAGATTAAGTAAGAGGTGCAAGAAAATGAAAATTCACTTAATTCAAAGAAGCAAAAGCATTACGAGTTCATAACTCAGTTGTTGACTTCAATCAATAACCAATAATCCGTTAACAACTACAACTTCATAACCTAGATCAGGACTACATGTTCATAATCAATTAAAAATGTTAATTGTCAACTTTCATTGTCTTCAATCAAATTTAATTCTAGTAGTTCAACTAATAGAAGTCCATCGATTTTGTAAGTGATAGAAGTCAATCATTTTTGTAAATGATAGAAGTTAATTATTTTTGTAAGTGATAGAAGTCATTCGTTGTTTTTAAGTGATAGAAGTCAATCATTTTTTTAAGAGATAGAAGTCAATCATTTTTTTAAGTGATAGAAGCCAATCATTTTTTTAAGTGATAGAAGTCAATCATTTTTTTAAGTGATAGAAGTCTACTAGTGGGCTAAAAATTCGGCAGTGGGCTTTTTAGTAATTTTAATACCTCTGTTTCTATGTTCCGCCATGTATAAAATATTTTCAAATTTGTGCTATTGATGTAATTTCTTTGATTTTTTTTTTTTTATTATTACTATACATGCAAAATCCCCAAATGTAAATATCTGAAAAGCATCTTGGAATTGTCCGAATATCATGTTGTTTGTTCATTGATGCTTAATGATTATATTATGTTTATCCATGAATTTAGTGATAGATACGAGGAGACAAGACAAGGACATTAATAATAGTTTAGGTTCCGTTTGATAATTATTTGATTTTTTATTTTTTGTTTTTGAAATTTAAGTTTATATTTACTCAAAATTTCTATTTTTTGTTTCATCTTTCCTACAATATATTTATCTTTCCTTAAAAAAGTAGATGAATGTTAACCAAATTTTAAAGACAAAAACAACATTTTGGAAACTACTTTTTTTTTTTTCCAAATTTTAGTTTGATTTCTAAAAATACAAGTAAGAAATAGATATTCAAGTAAAAAAAAAGCATATGATAACATAGTTGTTGTAGATTTAAATTTCAAAAACCAAAAATTAAAAATTTAAAACAAAATTATTATCATGGTTTCTTAAGAGAATTGTTAGGGACACAGTTTCTTGGATTCTAGTTAGCTATAAGCTTTCAATTTTCTATACATTCTTTAAGTATGTTGATTGGGAGTTGCAATTGAGTTCTCTTTGGTAGAACTTACCATATCATTTACAGGTTTGCAACTTATTGAAATTTGAAACATATCCTAGGCTTCAATTTTCAAAGCATATATAAAAATTGGAATTCATACAGGTTTGCAAGTTATCGAAATTTGAAACATGTCCTAGGCTTTAATTTTCAAAGCATATATAAAAATTGGAATTTATAGATCAAACAAGAATATTTGTATCTTTAAAAAAAATAAAATAAATAAATAAATAATAATAAAGATTGTAAAACAAAGTTTAACTTTAACTTCTCAAAAAATAAAATTAATATCACTAAATTGGTCATGAATATGACCAAATTCCCAATTCATTTTACCATAGATTCAAAATTCATTAAATATAAAATCATTATTGGAAATGAATAATGGAATTGAATCCATTAATTTATGTTCATGATTATGCATCTTCAACTCTTTAATATTGTAGCAATGGAGCTCCGGAGAAAGATTCCAATCTACACCCTCCTAATTCTTTCAACTCTTCTTCTTTTGCTTTTCCCCACAAGATGCCATAGAATCCAACTGATATTATGATTGCTCCAATTATGCTGCAAGGAACATTGCCATCAACAAATTAATTTATAAGCGAAAATCCTGGTTCTTATATAAACTTTGGATATAGTGTTTATAAGTTCAGCTTAATGTAACTGTATAAAAAAAATCAGGTGTACTTTCCAACTTTTGATTCTGTTTTTGTTTACTTTTATCATTATTCCATCCTTAATCATTTGATTTTTTATTTTAATTTTTTAAAAGTTAAAATTGTTTTCTTTGATATAAAAGCACATTAAATTTGCATAGCTATTCTAGTCTTAAAAATACCTACGTCAAATCCATTAAACACCATTTGTCAAACCTATAAAATCAGCCAACTCTCATATAATAACGTGGTTTAAATTTCTCCATTAAATACATTGCATCAAGAATTAATGATTGCACTTAAAATGCAAATGTGTTTGTATTACATTTGCATTTAATGAGCTTGTAGAGAGATAGTTTAGCAGTTGTGCATTTGGTATTAGTTGAGTATGTTAGAATTGTTAGCTATTGGTTATATCTGTTAAGGAGTTAAGTATGTTTAACTTCTTGTAAAAAGACCTATATATTGATAGGTCAAGACTTTAGAGGGCGTTGCCATCTCTATCACGATTTAGCTTCATTCCAAGAATTCTTCTTTTTATCTCCAAGTCTTTCATCTCAAAAGTATTTTTCAATTTATGATCAACCTAGTCGATTTATTCTTTTCTATTTGAAAACATCAGAATATCATTGACATATAGAAGAAGTATCACAAAACTTTCATCATATATAGATCTTCTTGTACACACAATTATCGAACTTGTTTCAAATGAATCCGCAAAGGTGATGACATTATCAAAACATTTGTTATATTGTGGTGAGCTTTGTTTCAGCCCATAAATCGCACGCTTATGAAGACATACATTATTAATTCTCCTCTTATCTTTGAAACTCAAAGGTTGAGTCATGAATATCTCTTTTTCAAGTGAGTATAGAAATTTTATTGTCATAATCCATCTGCTATAACTCTAAAATTTTATGCACTACAATGGACAACATGGCTCGAATTTACGTGTGCTCAACGACAGGTGCAAAAACCACATTGTAATCAACTCCGTTTTCTTGAGTATATCCTCTTAAAACAAATCAAGTTTTGTACTGAGGCTTTTCAATCCCTGGTTTAAGTTTGTATATCCACTTGCAAGATACCACTCTTTGTTTATTTGGCTTAGGCACCAAAATCCAGGCATTGTTTCTAATTAGGGACTGGTATTATTCATTCATAGTTGATAACCATTCCTTCGATTGCACAAATTTAATTTCCTCCTTATTGTTGCTTGGTTCATTCATGCTAATTTGTTCATAGCAATTGAGAGCATATCCAGCAAAGTTACTTCTTCGAATCTTGAAGGGGTCAAATGGTGATGCATTCCTTATCTTTTGCCAGTTGATAGGATTGTAGATCCACATTTACATCATCAGTAACAGATTCATCTTGAAGATTAGCTAAAAAATTTTCTAAACTCTCATCTTTAACTCCTACATCTTGAGGACTGGTCTGCTCTTGGGAATTTATGATGTGTTGTTCTTTGAGATCTATCACTAAATTTTGTTTATCCGAGACATCCTTATCCTTTTGATTTTTGGTCTAGTGCATAAGGTCTTCAGTGAATGTGGCATCTCGTCTGATTATACACTAATTATCATCTGGCTCTATAGACTAGAGCTTGTATCACTTCACGCGTGGTGGATATCCGATGAAGCTACACATTTTTGCTCTTGCCTAGAGCTTACAAAGTTTTAAGTTTGCATAATCTGCATAGCCAAAAACCTTCATGTAATCGAGCTTTGGAGGATTTCAAACCTATATTTCCTGAGGTGTCTTCAAGTCAATCGTTGTTGAGGGACTTTGATTTATTATATAAGTTGTGGTATGAACATATTCTCCCCAAAACGTTTTTAGAAGATGGTCATTTGACAGCTTACATCTAGCCTTCTTCAATATGGTTTGATCGAACCTCTCAGCCAATCTATTCTATTAAGGTGTTCAAGGAATGATTAAATGCTTCAAAATCCCACTCTCATTGACTCTTAACCTTTATCTATACGCATTATCTTGATTGTTTTTCCCTTCTGATTCTAGACTATTTTTTTTCAATCTTTAAACCTGGTGAACATTTCATCCTTTTATTTTAACAAGATGATCCACAACTTACAAGAATATTCATTAATGAGGGACATGTAATATCGAGCACCACTGCAAGTTTTGACTCTTGAAGGGCCTCATAAATCCAAATGAATCAGTTGCAAAGGTTCAGTACTCTTTGAACTTGATTTGTTGAATGCTTTCCTCTTAGATTTACCAAGAACACAATGCTCACATAACATTACGGATCATATCCCTTTGTGTCAATTAATCCCTGTTTGTTCAATGCTTCAAGTCTTTGATTGCTCATATGAGCCAATCGCTTATGACACAATGTTGAAATGCTTGCATTTAAAGATGATGACACTGAGTTTGCTTCTATCATGATTGCCTCTCGACATAGAATATATAATCCATTATAAAGTTTTTGTGTTAATTTAATTTTTGAGTTCTTTGAAATAGAAAGCGTACCTCTATGCGATGTATGTTTATATCTAGCTTTGTCAGGTGTTCCAAGGGAAGAAATCAAATTTCTCTTCAATTTGGGAACGTACCAAACTTGAGGAAACACTTTTGTCCATCCATCTTTGAGTTTTAAAAACACGCTTCCAACTCCTTCAATATTACAATGTTGATTGTTGGCAAGCATAACCTTACCAAAGTTGTATTTATCGAGATTGATGAAATATTGGCGATGAAGAGTGATGTGAAACGTACGACACTTGAATCAAGCACCCATTCCGCATCTTTGTTTATAATTTTAGTCACCATTAAAACATTGCGGAATCATAGTCTGCCAAAATGTTTACTGAGTCTTTACCGTCTAGTTTCTTGAAAAATCTACCATTCTTGTTCAATGTTGGAACTCATATTTAGTGTACTTGTGCATTTTACGATAAGTGAAAAAGAGTTTCTTCTTAGAATTTCTATTTGTGGATGAAGTGATCTAATTTGTCTCAACATTCTAGGTACTTTGCTTCAGATTTTTGAAATTGTTGTTCTTAAAATTATTATTCTTAGTGTGTAACGCTTCTGTTTGAGCCTTCTCGACTTTTAACTCCAATTCTTTAGATCTCAAGCCATTGGTGATCTGATTGACAATCGAGTTAAACAAGATTACAACATGGTTCTCGTATCGATCTTTTCTCCATAATTCGTCAATTTTGTACAAACCTTATTGAACTCATCCATATATATTTTCCTTTAAAGATTTTGTCTGAGACTATTTTGAATCAAAATAACTTTCTTTGATGTATATTTTGTTGCCAAGCGCCTCCGATACATACATCTGCTCAGGTTTACTCCAGAGTTTAGAAACATTTTCAATTCTACCGACCCTTCTTAGAACATTGTTTCCAAGGTAGAGAATGATCGTGTTGAAAGCAATCTCGGATATCTCTTTCTTTTCTTGTTGCCAACGTTAATTTTGATTCTTCTTTAACATCAAGAACTCTTGCAACCCTTTGTTGTACTGATAAAGCCTTCATCTTTCTTTTCCACGGACCAAAGTTGATTCGTCCATCAAACTTTTTGATCTCAAATCTTGCAGACATCTTGATTTTGAGTCGAGGAATTTACACAGTTCAATTTCTTCTTGATTCGCTATCTAAATCTTGAATACCAATTGTAACCAATTTTAATTTTAATTGACACGAGCGAGGTTGAGATATAATCGATAACATTCAAAAAAAATGAGGAAGAAGATAAAGAAAAATAAGAATGTATTGTCGAGAGAAAAAATAAGAAACAAGATGAGGAATTTTTATTGCATTTGAACAACAACAACAAATAGTACAAAATCCCCTTCTATAGGAGGTAGGAGATGATGAATAGTGAAATCAAATATCTAAATCGATTTTCAACGGCTACTTTTGTGGCCCAATGAGAGCTTGGCATTCCAGCTCAAACAACCAATGAAATGATTTGGTAAATTATGTTTTGACCAATAGTTACAAAGAGTAAAGTTCACCTAAGATCAAAACTAAAATTAAACATGTCTTGAATATTGATATTTAATGGTGTACAGTTGGGTTGAGTTGGGATAGGGGCCGAAAAGTTTTTGGACCAACCGATATTTTGGGGTTGGTTAATCCGTTAATCTGTCCAATCGTATGTATTAGGCTTAAGAATTATATACTAATTTGTATTTTTTATTATATTTTATAATGTTGGGGAATCATCTTAGAAAAATTTTGGGATATAGTAAGATTGTTAGCAAATAGTATAAGTGTAAGTTAAAAAATTTAGTTATAAGAAAGAGAGGATAAGATAAGGAGAGAGACAAATTTTATGGTGATAGAGTCTTTTAGAACTTGAGAATTTATTTTGAGAGGAAAGTTCAAGTTCTTATCAAACTCTGATAGGTACTAAATCTTAACTCTATGGTACCATATAGAACGCAACTTATTTTATTTAGTCTCTATGATAAGTATTTGAACCTTTCTTTCTCTTTTTTGGCTATATGTTATGTTTTATTTTGTGCTATTTATAATTTAAATTTCAACTATACTATTTGTATAGCATACTCTCATTGTTAAATAAACTTAAATGGAAATTTATTATTTTGTTTTAAATGTAATTGGTAGATATTTTATTGAAGGAATTAATGTGATTCTAATTAGGGAGAAAATTAAGGAATTAGTGGTTAATTAATTTAGGAATTAGTGGGAAGCATTTTTTGTAAGAACTTGGAGACCAAGTTTGTAATAGGCATAAATAGAGTGTTCCTTCATTGTGAATTGTAGAGAGAAAATGTGAGAGCAAAAGTAGAGAGTTTTAGAGAGAAAATAAAGTAAAGTATTTTGAGAATTTGTGTTTTACTGTTTTGTGTTTCGAATTTAGTTTATAGAAATTGGTATCAGAGCCGATGGCGAACGTGACGGATCAAATGTTGTTGCCATGATTGAGGAAGGTGAATTCCGAGAATTTGAGCATTCAGATGAAAGCGCTTCTTGGATCTCATGATGCATGGGAAGTGGTTGAAAAAGGTTTTGTAGAACCAGAGGAAACTACGAGTTATACGGCGATTCAAACCAAAGAGTTGAAAGAGACTCATTCGAAAGATAAAACAACATTGCACATGTTGTTTCATGCAGTTGACGAATTGAACTTCAAGAAGATTACGAGTGCAACTGCTTCAAAAAAAAGCGTGGGACACTTTAGAGAAAGTGTTCAAAGGAGTCGACCGAGTGAAGAAAGTGCGTCTCCAGACTCTTCGCGGCGAGTTGGAGAGCATAAAGATGAAGGAGGCAGAAAGCTTGTCTGACTACATCACGTGTGTGCAGATGGTGGTAAATCAACTCAATCGTAATGGAAAAAAGCTAACGGATGCGCGAGTTGTTGAAAAGATTTTGAGATTGTTGATGGATAATTTTGAGAATGTGGTGTGCAGAATAGAGGAATCAAAGGGCCTTACGACGTTCACTGTTGACGAGCTTGCTGGTTCACTTGAGGCACGTAAGTAACGCAAGAACAAGAAGAAAGAGGAAATGCTAGAGCAAACGCTTTAAACCAAGGCATCAATAGAAGATGAAGAGGTTCTCTATTCTAAACAATTTCATAGTAGAGGTCGCGGCCATAGAGATCGTGGATATGGTCGCAGTAGTCAAAGCAACAGTTATGATGCGGAGAAGGGACATATGAGTCAAGCGAATTGGCGCGAAAGAGGACGCGGTCCAGGAAGAGGCGATAGATTGTATCAGTCAAATATTGAATGTTACAAGTGTCACAAGTATGGTCACTATGCGAGTGATTTTTTATTTCGATAAATGCTACAATTGCGGTGAAGAAGAGCATTTTGCAAGAGATTGTCGTGAGGATAAAATGGTTGAAGAAACAAGTAACTTAGTAGTAGAAAACAATGCGAATGAAAGTGTTCTTTTGATGGTGCATAAAGAAGGAAGCAACAATAATGATACTGTGTGGTATCTTGCCTCAGGGGCAAGCAACCATATGTGCAGACACGAGCATCTGTTCAAAAAGATGCAGAAAACTGAAGATGCTCATGTTTCTTTTGGCGATGCATCAAAAGTAAAGGTCAAAGGCAAAGGTACAATTTCTTTTGTGCAGAAGGATGGCTTGACAAGGTCAATCCAAGATGTCTATTACGTACCAAATTTTAAAACAAATATTTTGAGTTTGGGGCAACTCACAAAGAAGAGCTATTCTATATTTTTGAAAGACCAGTTGTACATTTGAGGGACAAGAAAGAGCGTTTAATCGCTCGAGTAGAGATGAAAATAAATCGCATGTATAGACTAAATTTGAAAAGTGTGCAAGAAAGATGTTTGCGAGTCGATATAGAAGATAACGCAACGTTGTGGCATCTTCATTTTGGTCATCTATATCACGGTGAACTAAAAGAGTTAGCGAAGAAGAATATGGTACACGGGCTACCAAAGATGGACTATGATGGAAATTTTTGTGAATAGTGTGTACTCAGTAAGCATGCGAGAACCTCGTTTCAGAAAAAAGTAGAATATCGAGCAAAGAGACCACTCGAGATGAGTATACGAATATGTGCGGACCAATTAACCCCGCATCGTTTAGCGGTAAAAGGTACTTCATTACTCTTATTGATGATTTCTCACGGAAAACTTGAGTTTATTTTTTGAAAGAAAAGTCAGAAGCATTCAAGGCATTTAGAAAATTCAAAGTGAAGGTGGAAAAGGAAACTAGTAGACTGATCAAAACTGTGTGATCTGACAGAGGTGGAGAATATACTTCGATGGCGTTTAGGAAGTATTGCAAGGAGCAAGGCATAAGACAATTTCTTACCGCAGCATACACTCCTCAACAAAATGGCGTGGCTGAGAGGAAGAATAAAACCATTCTTGACATGGTTCGAGCAATGCTGAAGAGTAAAAGTATGCCAAAGGAATTTTGGGCGGAAACGGTGCAATGTGCAATTTATATGCAAAATCGATGTCCACATGCGAAGTTGGGTGTCGACACCACAAGAGGCATGGAGCGGACAAAAGTTTCACATCTTAGAGTGTTTGGTAGTGTGGCTTATGCACCCGTACTTAATCAGCGAAGAACGAAGATCGAAGATAAGAGCAAGAAATGTATGTTTATTGTGATGAAAGAACAAAAGGGTACAAGCTACTTGACCAATAAGCAAGAAGGTGATGGTGAGTCGCGATGTGTGAGTAAATGAAGAAAACGAATGAGACTAGAACAATTCGATGGAAGTCAGCATTGAAGTTGGAGAATTACCATCTGTTGCATCAACGAGTATGCCAAGAGAGTCTGAAACAATTGAAGAAGAAGAAGAAGAAAAAGAACCGCAACAACCCAGAATGCAAAGTTTACAAAAATTGTACGATGTGACAAATGAGGTGCATCTTGTTTGTCTTTTAGTAGAAGTGGAAAGTATTAGCTTTGAGGACAAGATGAGAAGTGGCGAACAGCAATGGATGAGGAGATCAATGCGATTGAGCACAATGATACATGAAAGCTGACAGAATTATCGAATACAAGTCAGACTATTGGTGTGAAGTGGGTATTCAAGAAGAAAATGAATGCGCAAGGGAAGATAGAGTGATACAAGACAAGACTTGATGCAAAGGCATATAAGCAGAAAGCGAGAATCGACTATGATGAACTTTTTACTC
Organism: Sechiopsis laciniata; assembly: GCA_037833695.1. NCBI lineage: Eukaryota > Viridiplantae > Streptophyta > Magnoliopsida > Cucurbitales > Cucurbitaceae > Sechiopsis > Sechiopsis laciniata. Next base: position 6,879 of record JBBMKA010042196.1, on the reverse strand, counting down.
CAGTTGCGAGAATCGAGACAATTCGATTGTTAATTTCGCAAGCGGCACAATTTAGAGCATGTAGATTAGGTACATCAATATAGTAGTGAGTGTCGACAGGCCATCCACACAAACTACTAGGTTGTAAATCAGAAGAGGAAATAACCTAAGTCTACTTTGCATATTTGATAGGTAGTGTTACATCTGTGATGCTTTGAATCGGAGTTTAGGAATAAACGCGTAATTATCATGTACTTAGTTCCAGCTCGTAATTACATCTAGTGGCGGCGGAAGTCGGACTGGATGCTAAACGAAGGCGGAAGCGGAAGTTAGTAAGGCATAGTATGATAGAGTCCCTTGCCTCAAGTTTCTTGCTTATTACATTGCTGCTGAATTTCATTAATATCTAAGTCTAGCCTTATCTTATCAATATTACTTATCTTGCTATTTTCTTACTTTTATGATTCAATTATAAACCAACTCAAAATCATATTCGTGCAATTTACAATTCAATTCTGAACATCACCTACGATAGTTCACAATCCCTGTGGAGACCGATAATTTACTTATTACTTGCTGCAGACCTCGTATACTTGCATGAAGTGAAACTAACCATACTTAAAGCATTTAGCTATTCGCTACCCTAGATCACATCACACCGTGAGCATGGAATTCTTGCATTGATACGGAGAACGGATGCAAGCAATGTCCTTACGATCATGCACTTTACACAAAACAAAGTGGAGGTAATGTGATATTTGTTGTCCTTTATATTGATGATTTGATTTTTATGGGTAATAGTGATAAAAGAGTTTAAGAGCACGATGATGCAATAGTTTGAGATGATAGATTTGGGCTTGCTAAAGTATTTCTTCGGTTTGGTTAAACAAGAAGAGACAGGAATCTTTGTATCGCAAGAGCAATATGCGAAAAAGATCTTGAAAATGTTCAAGATAGAAAATTGCAACCCGATTGCAATACCAATGGAACCAGGTACGAAACTTTCGAAGTTTGATGGAGGAGAACGTGTAGGTGTGAGCAAATATCGAAGTTTGGTGGAAAGCCTCCGCTATCTCACATGCACAAGGCCGAATCTCGCATTAAGTATTGGCATGGTTAGTTGGTTCATGGAGGAGTAGGTTTATTCGCATTAGAAGGCGTTGAAGCAAATTTTGCAATACATACAAGGAACGGTGTCACTTAGGATGTTTTATTCGAAAGTAAAAGAATACAAGTTGAGTGGTTACTCCGACGGCGATTGGTGCGGAGACATAGACAATCGAAAAGGCCCTTCGGGATACGCATTGTTTATGGGCAACACAGCATTTACTTAGCTGTCAAAGAAACAACCGATAGTGACGCTTTCAACATGCGAAGCTGAATATGTTGCAGCTTCCTTGTGCATTTGTCATGCGATATGGGTGAGAAATTTTTTAAGAAAGATGGAGCTAAAGCAACTTGGTGCGACTGTGATTCAGGTTGAAAATAGATCAACAATTGAGTTAGCAAGGAATCTAGTGAATCATGAAAGAAGCAAACATATTGATGTTCATTTTCATTTTATCTGAGATCATGTGAAGGAAAGAAGCGTGGAATTGAAGCATGTAGCGAGTCAAGAACAAGTTGCGGATATTATCACAGAATCATTGTCGAAGGTTTTGTTCGACAGATTCAAGAAAATGATTGGCATGGTGGATGGCAGAAGCATTTAAGTTTATGGGAGAGTTTTGTTAAATAAACTTAACTGGAAATTTATTATTTTCTTTGAAATGTAATTGGTAGATATTTTATTTAAGGAATTAATGTGATTCTAATTAGGGAGAAAATTAAGGAATTAGTGGATCCTTAATTTAGGAATTAGTGGGAAGCATTTTTTGTAAGAACTTGGAGACCAAATTTGTAATAGGCTATAAATAAAGTATTCCTTCATTGTGAATTGTAGAGAAAAAATATGAGAGTAAAAGTAGAGAGTTTTAAAGAGAAATAAAATAAAGTATTTTGAGAATTTATGTTTTATTATTTTATTTTTCGAATTTAGTTTTTACACTTATAATATCTCAAAATTTTCTTAAAATAAACCAAACGACGAAATAGATTTATTCCTAAGATAAAATGAGAATAAGAGAGAGATTATTTGACCTTCCAAGATGAAGATCATCGCCAAGGAGAACGGTACCCGTGGTAGCTGCAATGGCAATGGACAAAGGCCTGAAACTGGACACATAAACTGGGCCCTTCAAGCTCAGTCCCCAAGTATGGATTGCAGCCACAAAAGACTGACCCATCATACCCTTTACACATTCAAACAACCAATAATACAAAAATTTTATTAGGATCTTAAATTGAAAAAAGTGGAGACATCATAGCAATATATAAAAAATATGGACTATTCCGCTCACATTATCTAATATGGTATCAGAGTATAATAAACTCAAACGGGTATTCAGTCCAATAAAACAAAATTGGAATCCGATTCAAGATTGACGAGTCCAAAAGAGACCCATCTTGAGAGAACATGTTAGTATCTCACATCAAAAAAATTGGAGACTTGATAACAATATATAAAAAAGGTGGACGACACAAAATCTCACTCCCCAAATTCCTTTTCCTTTCAATCTTACCGAGTTCAATATTAGAAGAAAACTTTGTGCATTTCTTAGCTTCCAAGCGTTCATGTCTGTTTCTGCTAACAAACACACTGGCGCTGTTAAAACTGCCTGGATAGCATAGTACACTGCCACCACAGTTAGCTCATCTGGGTACATTTTTATGATTTGGGTCTGCAGTGTAAATACTTATTATTACAATGTTGAGTTTGTTACAAAATGTATATTGTACTTTACTTCAAGCCTAATTACTTTTTATTGCAGATTGAGTGTCAGTTTTGTTGTAAAATAAATTATTCATATCACAAATGTTGTTAAAAATGACAAAAACAAAGTACACTTCTTAAATTTGAATAGAACCAATACAATTCTCTGGAACCCAAATAATTGGTTGAGATATATATTTTGGAAAGATCAAAATAAAATTAAAAAAAAAAAAATCTTCAATTGGGATGTGGATGGGAAGAGCCCAATTGGAAATTTTTTATTTTGATATTCGAACTTAAAATCTCCTAAAAAATCTCTTTAGGATATTCAACTTTAAAAAATGGCAAATACATGTATAGTAGAGGAATAATCGAAAAGAAATTTTTCCTCAACGGCACATTCTATCTCTTGTATTATATTTGTAACACAATTTCTAAAATAATTCATTCATAACACATGATTTTTTATAAGTAATAGAATTCAACTGGTGATAGAATGAGTCTACTAAAATTCAATCAGTGATAGAACTCAACCAATGATAGAACCTTATCACTTATTGAATTTTATCAGTAATAGAACTCAATTTAGATTTCTTGCTAAAAATGAATTAGTTTTAATTTTATACCATAGATGAAAATACTTAACCTTTTTTATTACACATGTAAAATCCCATAATCAAAAGGTTTAAAATTGATATAATTACCTGAAGAATGTACCAAAAAGAGTTGGAAAGGTATTGAAAAACAAAGCAAAGGCCACCTAATATCCAATTGGGCTGTGGATGTGAAGAGCTCAAAGGCTCTTTTGGGCCTTGAGAATATCGGTTTGATATGACAATTGGGCCTTTGTACAAAACCACCACCAATGCACCTGTTATGGACACTGCAGACCCCACAATTTTGGCTATGCTGCTTCTCCTTTTCAATTCTATCTTTTCCATCCTGTCCATAACATAGTAGTTTAAAAATTGGGAATTTTACATCTATAATAAAAAAAAATTTAAATAAAGTATTTTTATCTATGGCACTAGATCAAAATTAATTCATTTGTAGTAGAAATTTAAATTGAGTTCTATCACCAATTAATAATAGCTATCACTGGTTGAATTCTATCACTAATTGAATTTTATCAATGATAAAAAATCATGTGCTATACATAAATTATTTTAGAAATTTTGGTACAAATATAATTAGAATGTTCTACGGATGGTAAATTCTCTTAAAAATGATTACTTCAAAAAAAATGTTTTGCAATTAAACAAGTAATCTTGTAAAATTTTCAATTTAATGTATGAATAATAGCCACCTAATTTCTTTACAAAAATTAGGATAAATAATATGGATAAGTAGTTTTTTTTTTTTTTTTTTTTAGTTCAATTATAATTGGGGGACGGCTCATAACATCTTGGTCATAGAATTACATTGATGTCGTTGACTTACTAGCTATTATTTTAATTTAAGAAAGTTGTAATTTCCTAGTTATCTAAATTTGTTATCCTCCCTAACTTTGTATAAATATGACATTTTGAGGGGTTTTCATTAATAGCGCTATGTTAATATGGTATCATAGTTCCTTTCAAAAAAAAAAAAAAAAAATGGTATCATAGTTATTTTGACCATTTTTCTCTCTCGATAATTCATTCAATTTCACCTTCCGCATTTTACACTATAACTAATTTCTCCTCAAAAGATTCTTTGAAATTCAACCTTCTTTCTCATTTTCTTCTTCGATCATGGTTCCCAAAAGTGGTGAAAAGGTTTTGCAGAAACCATATACAGACCATATGTTCTAATAAAATCTCAATACATTTTTGAAGTCCATAAGACACCGATAAGAATGATTTAGAGAGAATAGATTAGTTAGATTGGCAAATCAATTTAATTTTATGTAATTGGTATACTTTCTTATCATGTCAAGCAACCACTTATTACTTCCTTTCATATATCATATTTAGAAAATTTGTTCTACCTATCAAATCCTATCATTCAAATTTTAATTATAATAACTTCTTAAAATTCATACATAGTAAATATGATATATTTAACCTAATTGAAATCTATTAATTGTTTTATTGATGGAAGTCTGTCTATTTTACTTTGAAGTGTATCGGTGTCACTTCTTTCTTTGTATTGAAGTTTACAAATTTTGTGTCTACTAATTTAAAGTGATTGAATAATTTTTTTTTTATTTGAATATTTTCTAAAATTTTGACAATTTGTAACTTTTTTTTCTACTCATAAAAAATCTCCTCAAAATTATATTCCAAAAAAGGGGAAAAATTGCCATGTCAACTAATTGATGCCTATATTCTCAACAAAATAATCGTATATATAAAAAAGAACAATATTAAAAAGAATTTATTGTGATCAAAATTTAAAATTTTAAAGTATAATTATAGGTTTGAAAGTTTTGTCTAAATACTTAATAAAAATTATTATATCTAAGAATTAAAATAATTATATCCAAAATAGAAATTTTTATCACAAATATAGTTCAAAGATATACTTCCAATTGTGGTTGAAGAAATAATGAAATAAAATGATTATACTATTATTATTATTATTTTGATAAAAAAGATAAAGAACCTATAAAGTTGTCTGTAAACAAACAACGACCTTTATTTTGTCCATATTTGCTGGCCATATTGAAAAAAAAAAAAGTGATCAAAACATTATAAAATAAAAATACTCAATAACTAATAGTATAAATGTTTTTTTTTTAAATCTAATAGTATAAATGTTAATTGAACGGAAAACAACTTCAAATATATAAATAATTAATAAAAAGTTAAACAGAAAACAGATATAAAAAGTACCATAGCTATATATTAATCTTTTTGTTTTATCAAATTAAATTTTAAATTGAAATATTTTTAAAGAAAGTCTATAAACATCAATTCAACCAAACAAGAAAATCCAAAATTAGTCCAAAGGCATATAGCAAAATACTACAAAAATAGTCTCAATTGTAATAATTGCAAATATAGAAAAATCAAAATACGACTCAACATTTATTAATCAATCATTTAAAAGAACTATAGTTGATTGATTAATATCTGGATCAGTTAACAATTTATGTTAATCAATGACTTGATAAGGCTATGTTTGTTTGTTTTTTTAAAAGAGGAGTGGTTGCATGTTTGTTTGTTTTTTATTTTTTTAGAACAACCACTCTTAAAAAATATTTTTGTTTGTATTTGGTAAATTATCACTCTTGACTCTATAAAAAAAAAAAAAAAAAATTGTGTTGGATAGTCTAATTTTATAAAATAATTGAAAATCTAAATAAATTTAAAAATATTTATATTCATAATAAAAAATAGGGTATTATTAATACTCATTATACAATATTATTTTATTATTAATACAGTATTTTGTATTATTAATACATTATTATGTATTATTAATAAAATATTATATGTTATTTGTACACTGTTGTGGATTAATATATTATTATTAGTATTATAAATACTTTTACAATTTGATATATTCCTAAAAAAACCTCAAAAAATAATCATTCTTAACCACTTTTAACTACTTAACAATTTCTTTATCAAATTCCAAATTAAACTCTATTAAACTTTATATCAAACTTATTACTTAACTGCTACCAATACTAATATCTAAATATTTCTTTATAAAAATAATTTGAACTCTAATGCAAAGTGTTGGTAGTTGGCTTGGTTGATGAGTTTAATCTAATTTAGCCCATGTTCAAGCACTCAATTTTGAAATAAATTATTTTATAAAAATTTATGAAATAATAATAATAATTTTAATTCATAAAAATTCTCCAGTTTTTTTAAACATAAAAAGTTTTATGAAAATATAATTCTAAAATTATGAAAAAGTAATAAGAAAAAATTTACAAATGAAAGATACAATAAATTAATCACAAATATTAAATTTTAGCTTTATTACGATTGTAAATATTAAAATTTAATATTTAAAAGTAAACTATTGAAAATAGAACACATTTTAATTATTTTATTTTTCTAAGTTATTAATATTTAAAAATATATAAAACAAACTATTATGAAACAAAAATTAATAAAGTTAGGAATAAAAATAATTTTTTAAAAGAATAT
>JBBMKA010042185.1:0-21404 GCA_037833695.1 Sechiopsis laciniata | reverse complement strand
TGCATAAATAGAAAAACTACCTATTCTAAAACAATTAATATTTTGCACAAAGTCAGAAATATCAGATTTTTGCATTCCAGGAATGCTGCTAAGCAGATCTGGGTGGAACCTTTGTGCTAATTCCGTCCGGCATGGTTCATCCGTGCTTAGGCCATTTAAAAATCTTTGGGGCATAGCCATCTTTGATAGCCTTTTTTACCTTTCTTTGCCATTCGCCTTGATACGTAAACTTCCTACCAATCCAAGCGTTGATAGGGTGGAGAGTTTTGAGTTAAGGCTCATTTGAATTGCCCAAGTGTCGCTTCCTCGACTAATCAATTCCTGCGATGCGTGTGCTTCTTGAAACAAAAAAATCACAGGTACTATTGCTGGTGGCCTGTGATCTTTAGCGCTATAACTGTTTTCCTACTGAATAATTGATTCTGCATCTCTCCTTCCGGTTTGATGTAGAACCTCCTCAATTGGCTCCGTAGGTTCATTACCTCCATGCCTTCTTATTGAAGATTTTCATCTTCATTTTTGCTTTCATCATTTGGGTTTTGCTCAGTATCATCGTTAGATCTTCCTTCATTTTTTATCACAATGCATTCTATTTCGTCAGCCTTAGGACTGGCAGGGTTGGCAAACCTTGCCCATGCTTCCTCTTGTTGTTTATAATGCTGCTCTTGTTCTCTGTCTATTTCTATTGCAAGTTATATTTCTTTGGCTTCTCTTGCTCTTGCAATTGTGGCTAGTCGAAAATCTTCCCATGAGATTTCTCCCTAAATAAAAAGATCTATCGCTTCTCTTCCATTAAGTACGTCAACCTTTAGATATGTCTCTTCTGCCTGTATACTGCTTGCTGAGCGTTCTGCTGTTGGTTTCGTCAGAGATTGGGAATTCTCATTATTGGGTCAGTGAGGTTCTTATATAATATCAATGTCCCTCATCCATTGTATTCGTCTTAGCTGCTCTTCTTCTTCTGTAGTTGTGTCCTCTAGAGACTGCCTATGAGTATACACTCGACTCTTAGAATCATGACTCCTAGTGTCTCATGCATGTCCCATACTGCTGCGATCTCCTTACAGATCGAAATGCTGCTGATAGATGCTGCTATGATCTCTCCAAAACTGGTACTGATAGTTCTCATTTGAACTTGTGTTGATCTCCTCTGTATAGCCTTGTTGCTGAAATTGGCATGCTTGCTGCAGAATGTTATTATACGTCTATTGTTGATTCCCAAAATGATTGAATGCCATTTGGTGTTCATGCTTGTGGTAATGTTTTGCTATGAGACTCTGTTTCCCTATTGGTTGTATCGATCTGAATCTCGATTTTCCTGAAATTCAAAAGTTTCAACCTTTTAGACAATAAAGAACTACTCTTCTCCTAACGATATTAACTCTAAATAATCAATCTCCAGCAACGGCGCCAAAAACTTGATAGGTTACGATTTCGATGCTAATATATTGTACAGTAATTAATTCAAAGTCAACTTATGCTAAATGTAACTCAGAATCACTTACGGGCAAGTATACGCGATCGAGAATTACAACAAGTATAAGTATATAAATTTATCGATCCCACAGAGATTGAGGTCTAGAGCTAACACTAATAAGATAGAGTTGTGCGAAAAGGCCGATGTTCGAAGCGCTTGAACGACATGTTATTGATCCCAAGAGAGGCACAACTCTTGGCTAAAAAAGGCTGATGTTCGAAGAAGATGGTGAGATACCTCTGGTCCGGAGGAATCATAAAAGAAAAGGTGAATGTATTGTCACGCCATTAAACGTGAGGCCAGATAGGAAGAGGAATGCCTCTGCTATAGAAGGAGCACAAAAACCTTCAACAAGGTCTAGGCGAGTAATCAACATAGGTAGAGTAGGGCAATTTGTGTCAATAGAAGCTATGGACACGTATGTAGAGCTGCTGAAGAAAGAATTCTGGCAATAGCAGGGATCGCCAATGCCATGTTAATAGATCTCATTCATGAAACGGTGACACTAAGAGGGTGGGATCAGTTTTATCGGTCAAGCATTAATGCCATTCCTTGATGAGTTCGTGAATTTATAAGTAATGGGAGTGGAGATGAACGATGTGAGATAATGGTGGCAGGAAAAAAATAAATTAGAGTGCAGAAGCATGGAACGATTTGCTTGGGTTCAAAAATTATGAAGAATCCTAGTACAACAGACTGCTACAATCACCCACGGAGGAGGAGCTACACACATGCCTACAATTAATCGCATTACTAGATGAAAATTGGTGTGCTAACATGTCGTTCAAGCGCTTCAGACTCAACCTAAGGGGGCACTATTGGCAAAAATGCGTGAAAACCAGCATCATGCCTACCACGAACGACACAATGATGTCACGAATGCATATGTTATTAATCTATGCTATTTGTTCAGGGTTAACCATTGACATTGGCCGCATTATTAAAGAAGAAGTTAGGTGGCAAATAAGGAAGATGTCAGGGAAGATGTTCTTTTTACACTTCATCACAGCGCTATGCCTGCACCAAGGTTTGAAATTTTTCAAAAAGGCTCACACACTGCCAGTTAAAGCAGTATATCAGGTGTCCAAAAATAAGCGTAGAAAGGTCCCAACTACACTAAAGGAGTAGATAGTGCAGCTCAACCTATCACTCGTAGAGACCGGCCCACTACCCTCGAAATACCTCTGCTAGTGAGAACGAGGGCAGGAAAGAAGGTGTCAGCCAAGCAGAAAGACCGCAGCTTTCGCTAATACCCACACAGTTTATCGTGAGCATCGACCCATAAGCTCGCAACCACCAGCTTTGGAGCAAGTAACACTTCCCCTAGCATCAGCCCCAGTCGAGACTATCAAATCGACAGTTCAGCAACCGCTTGTACCAGTAAAGAAGAAGGTAGTACGAAAAGTACCAGAAAAGTGAAAAGTTCAGAATCTACCACCGGTACTTTCACCACTGCCCAGCTCTTCACCCTGCGGAAATCATCAGGCCTCTAGTCGAGTAGTCGACTGCAATTTAGGAGAGAGAATTACAAGAGGTGCTAACGCAATTAATGCAACAAAAAGCATTGCTAACAACTCCGCCACCACCTAGCGCAGCTACTCCGCCAAGCCCTCCTCCCCCAGTTCAACAATTTCCACAAGAGCCAACCACTAGGGCGCAAGTACCCACTCATGTTGAAAATGAGAATGTGCGCCGAGATGAGGAGTTCTAGAGTTAGATTCTGCACTTCATGCGTCAAAGCTACATAATCTGTACTTACATACAATAGAAGGGATTCTGCACTTCATGCGTCAAAGCTACATAATCTGTACTTACATACAATAGCGGGATAGAGTTGTAAGGCTAGAACTGAGAAGAAGGAATCCACAAGTTTGATCCCACCATTCCTCAATGAAGTGCTTTAGGAATGGATACTGCTTACTGCATCTAAAGAAACTCAAGAAGAAGATCAACATGCAGAAAGCACCGTGTCGCAAAACTTAAGGAAGTCTCTTTTTATACTTTTGCACATTTTATATATTTTTGTTTCTTGCATTTGTTTAAATTTTGCTAACTCATATATCTTCTAACACCGCATCCTATAATTTAGTCTATAATCATTTTACCATTGACAACATACAGTAGTTCCGCTAACCAATAGCTTCACCTTCCATCAGTTAGAAATTAGAAAGAAAAATAAAAACCTAGACTACTTAGTAGTTTTAGGAGACTGAAGTTGCTGGAATACGGAGAGCATTAACAATAGTTGAAACCTTGAGTAGAAAGAGAGATTTAATGTCTCTAAAGGTTAAACCCAAAAGCTTGAAGCGAGGAGATCGAGTCTAATAAACTAAGTTTGGGGGAACTAAGTCTCACATTTATTGAGGACAATGAAGATTTTAAGTCTGGGGGTGAGGGCAAGCCCGATATGATAAAAAATAAAAAATAAAATAAAAAGTTTCTGCAAAATAAAAATCAAAACATTCTAAGTAATATTAAGGAATACAAGAGCGAATTATCGTAGATTATCTTGAAGTATTCCTCTGTCTACCGAAAGCGTAAGCTTAAGATATTCCATTTGCTTAGGCAGAACTCTTTATGCTCAAACGAACTATCCTAAAAACTATGGAATTGTAGGCATGAGTAAAACCTAAGCTAGAATGCGTAAAGCAAAAGTAGAACTCCTCGAGGGATTTGGGAATCTAAAAAGCAGTCATGGATAGAATGTTTTGGGAAAACTTAGGATGATCGGTGGGTTGATTGAGTTGTTTCAGAGTCGTTGGCATTAGCTTTAAGGGTGTTCAATTTTTCGGCCAAAAAAGGAAAAAGCTAGTTTCACTGAATGAAGTAAACTAGTGAGTTCAGGACCTTAAATACTGATAAATTTCTTTATTTTTTATTTCGTAAGTGAATTTTGACTTACGGACAGTAAAACTTAGGATATATTAAACTATTGTATTCGTCATGCATACATGAACTATACGACATTCAACACAAACAAATAACTCATATAGTATTGCTCAGGGCGAGCAATATTCAAGTTAAATGGTTTGATAACTCTAAATAATAGAGTTATTTGAGCCACTGCTGCATTTCTGCACTTATTATAGAAACACACGCATTTTGTAAGAATAAATGTTGTTAGAAATGAGAATTAATCATATAAGTTCTGCATGGCTGGTAAAAAGCATGATCGCAACAAAAATAGGATAAAAGCAGTTAAAAAACAGCAAAATAAATGCATTTAAGTATAAACACATTCCAAACCCAAGTCTTGCTAATACGTCATTAGATGTGCAGAAATAGAAGCATCTCGCAATGCATTGAGGAAGGAATGCACAGTGAGCCTTAACAAGGAAAGAACAAATAAAGAAACACGCATTGGAACAAATCGTGGAATTAAAGGAAGATCGTTAGAATTTTCAGTCAATCAAATAAATCATCCGAAAAATCATCGCAAAGATTATACTTGATCAATAAGAAACCACAGACACATATAAATATGTGAAGGATCAATGACCAAGGTGTGCTGGTTCTGCTAGGGTTTTCCATCAATAGATTGCGAGGTCGCCAAGGTCTCGATTGAGGCCTTGGCCATGTCTGTTCTTTGTAAACCTTAGAAGGCCGGTACCAGGGTGTCTGTTGGTATGCAGAAGTTGCTAGTGACAACAACGTCGACGTTCAGCTACCCGTTTATTGTGTTGGTTTATTGTTTTTTATAGATATATATTTGCTGTTTATTTACTCCATTTTACAGGAGTAGATTGTAACGCTTAATTGAATGAAGTTTATAAATGGTTGTTTCAGACTTGATCTCCTGTTTACATTCGCATGCATATTATTAATTCAAAGACTCAGCAGTAGGAGAATTATGGAATGATAATAATTTAATTAGATTTAGGTTAAAGGAAGATGCATTAGTAATTGCGACAGTTGTTTCTTTCAGCAAGGGTCGACTGACAATCCACATGTAGCTTGTTTTCCGCTTGCCTTGGAAAATGGTGTGGCAAGAGCTTAGCCCAAACACAATCGCTAGGTGATGCTAAGTCTTTGGCATCATCAGAGTAGTGTTAGGAATAACCTCCTCATTAATTGTGTGCGCATTACTTAATTAAATCGCTAACTCGCGGGCAATGTACCGACGAGTTGTTGTAAAGCATTGTAGAATGGAGCTTTAAGTTAACGTATAACACGTGCTAATATTCTTACCATCATTTATCATAAATTTAATTTCGGCCATTTCAATTCATCTTCTCGCTTTTTATTCTTATTCTGTAATTTTTTATTTAAATCAAAACAAAAACCAATCCAACTGAATTGTTTATTATTATGTACCGACTCTTAAGCTAACAACTTATTAATTACCAATTCCTTATGGAGAATGATAAAATAAGTTCTTATCACTTGCTACAATTTCGATTGTGTATACTTGCATAAAATGCGATTCCAAGCGTAGGATATGAGCAATAGTATCTTAAACTTAGAGTTAATTAATTGAATATTTATCTACATCTGATCACAGTCAGTGACATGCCCAAGTGGAAGTTGAATATAGATAACTTCAGATAGCTTTCCATGAAGAAATGCAGTCTTCACATCCATTTGTTTTAATTCAAGATCAAATGCAACCGTTAGTGATAAAATAAACCGGATAGAAGTGTGTCTTACCACTGGAGAGAATATCTCATTATAATCAATACCCTCAACCTGAGTAAAACCTCGAGTAACCAATCTCTCCTTGTATATGATTGGTTATTTGAGATCAACTGTTTCTTTTCGCTTGAAAATCCACTTGCAACTCACTAGTTTCTGATTTGTAGGTTGATCAACCAACTCACATTTTCTGTTCTTAACAAGAAATTCAAAATCTTCATTCATGGCTACTAACCACGTATCCTTATCCTTAGATTTCATAGTTGTATTGATAGCTCTCAAATAGGTAATTATTTAGGCTGATTTATTGAGCATTTTATTAAGGGTTCAGAAAGTTTTGGAGCTATTAAGACCATTTTGGGAATAAAAATGTAGAAATAAGCACAAGGCCAGAAAATAGCATCATTAGCACAATATGCGAATTAGATACAAATATTATACAATTTCACACTAAAAAACTATTAAATTCAGGAAATGCAAAACACTGAGGTTGTAGGAAAGAAACAATGCGAACGATGAGGCACATAGAAGAATCACACGTTTACAAGGCGGTCGTGCTCAAGAATCATACCAACATGGAAATAAACAGGAAATCAATTAAACAATTAAAGTGGTGTCAATCAAATCTATTCCAACAGAAATCAAGAAATCCTGCATCAATGAAAAATTTCCAGCTCGCCTAGGCTTGTCGACCGAGTAAATCAACTCTATAAATTGTAAGAAGAATGCTGAAGTTTGGTGAGCTAGTCGGATGGCCAGAAGCCAATACAAGTGAAAATGAGCTAAGTCAAAGGATTAGAGTCTGATTCATGCGAGAAGCAACTGGTGGTACCTGTAAGAGCTGATGACAATGGGACTGCACACTTTACAATTGTGCCAATTCCATTTCACTGTTTTTCGTCGGAGTAGTATAGTGATAAACATTTAGTAGTTGTAATAAAATCTACTGGTTTAAACTTCTTGATGCGTGTTCATTATTATGCTGGGTTATAAGAATCTTGAATGAATTCTCACAAATAGAATCATGTTTAGGAATGTAGGTTAAAGAGTTTTACACTGCTGCTTTGTTTATTTATATGTATATCTGTCGCTTTGCTAACCACGCATATGACTTGTGGTGAGTTGGAAAGAGGAACCACATGGAGATCCAGTATGCTACTGTAGGTTGAATGCAAGTCTTTGCATCATTTAGGGAGTTTGGAATAACCTCGCTATTACTCGCATTACCCCATTTTACTATGGAGTTCACGGTGGAAGCTGTCCTCTCATAAATCACTAAGTGCGGAAGCACTTCTTAGTTGAGGGAAGAGAGAAACTTGATAACTAGTCCCGCATTCTTAACATCTACTTTAAATGTTGATTTATCTTTACTCATTGCATTCATATTTATTTCTGTCAAGCATTTGCATCTTTTTAATTTTGCATTCGAAACCAAAATCAAACACACTTTTGCACCGCATTTATTTACTTGCATAACTATCATTTTAACGGTATTATTCCTAGACATCAATATCTGTGGGATTGATAAAATACATACTTATTACTTACTGCAGTTTCGATCGCGTATACTTGCGCATAAGTAATTTCGAGTCATACTTAGCTTTAAGTTTTCTTTGAATTAATTACTGTAAAATTATATTAGACTCGGAACGCAATCTTATTGCAAGCAGAATCATGCATTGTATGCTTAAGGTTCATCTCCCTCCTGTTCAAATTTTGCATGTAACGAATAATAAACTAAGCCTGCAGTTGCATACCTAAAATAAGGTCTCACATGTCTCCTTCTTCTATATCTTGCAAGTCTATAATCTTGCAAATTTTGTGGTTGATCAGCAGTTGCTTCTATTGGATTTTGGACATCTTCACTGAGTTGCGGGTCAATACAGACTGAAAACGTAGGATGTTGAACACATTCACTGAGTTGTGGATTAACATGGACTAAAGGGGATGTTACTATATGTTTTCATAAATCAATCTCTACTTCATTCACATTCTTTGCAGAAGCAGTATTCAGAAGGTTAGTGACATCTGAAACACGCTCTTGGAGAGCAAGAGTCGACTCATAAAAAAAACATCACGACTGATGATACATTTTTCTTTTCCTTTCTCTAGACATCATAATCGATACCTTTAACACCATGTGGGTATCCCGAAAATAGACACTTCTTAGCCCTGTTATCAAGGTTCCCTTCTTTGTTGTGAGCATAAGCTACACATCCAAAGACTCTAAGATTTTCTAGGCTTGAAGGCTTACCATTCCACATTTCTATGGGTGTTTAAAATCTTATAGTTGATGAGGGACAACGGTTTATCAAGTATGCTATTATTGAAGCTGCTTCCCTAAAAAATTCTTTGGATAACCTTGCATTAGACAACAAACACCTTACTCTCTCAAGAAGAGTATGATTCATCCTCTCAGCCAAACCGTTTTGTTGTAGTGTTCCTTTAACTATAAGATGTCTTTCAATACCTTCCCTTTTACACATATCTCTGAACTTTTTACTTAAGAATTCCAAGCCATTATCTGTTCGAATGACTTTAACCTTCCTTTCTGTTTGTCTTTCAACTAACGCCTTCCACTCAACAAACTTTTGGAATGTTTCACCTTTTATTTTTAATATATACACCCATACTTTCTGAGAGTAGTCATCTACTATAGACAAAAAGTAATTAGCTCCACCCAAAGTTGGTGTGCTAGCTGGTCCTCATAAATCAAAGTGAACATAGTCTAAAATATGATGAGAACTATGTTTACCTTTTCCAAATGAGACCCTGGTAGACTTACCATAGATACAGTGTTCACAAGGATCAAGTGTCCCTATCTCACAGCTCCCCAACAAGCCTTGTTTCTGGAGCTCTCTCAAACCATTTTCACTAACATGGCCAAGTCTTTGATGCCACAACTTCGCATTCTCTTGATTTTGCAGAGAAACTGAAGTAGTTGTTCCTAGAATTGTGCTTTCTTGCAGGATATACAAGCTATTGGTGAGTTTACCCTTCAACTTCACAATAGCTCATTTGATAATTTTCATAGTACCATTTTATCTAATCTAACAACCTTAAAATGTGGCTTCTAGGAAAAATCTTTTTTAGACAATTTTACCCCTAAGCCACATCATTAATTACAAATATACCACTAAAAACAACCACCCACCCACGTATAGAAAAGATTAAGTTACTCCATTAATTCCTTTCTCCTCCACCAATTTAATTATATTTTTTCCTAAAAAAAACCACTCACGTATAATAACTTATTAAACTTATTTCTTCCACCCATTTATATTGGCTTTTAAAACTCTTATTCATTTAATTTTGCTAAATGTCATTAAAATGTTGTATCAATTATATTTATCATCATTTAATTATAATTAGTATTTCTGTCAAAAAAAAATTATAATTAGTATTGAAATTTTAAAGGATTAGAATGTCAAAAGTTTTGTAACCTCTTTTGATTTTTTACAAATATAAAAGGCTATGCCTTTTTCTTAAACACAAATTATTTGAGGTACTCCCTTTTCTTATTCTCAAGTATTTCTTTTTCCCTTCGTCATTTGTCAATTTTATAATTTTGTAAGGATTCTTAATTCTTATAATAATGATAGTTGTTTAGTGTTTTTCCAATTTTGAACTTACGTTTTCTCATTCTTTCATTTCATTCTCTCAATTTTATAATTTTGTAAGAATTTTGTAATTCTTTATAATTATAGTTGATTAATGTTCTTCTAATTTTTACGTATTTCTTTTTGTCATGGTTCATTCTTTCATTTTGTTCTCCTCTAATTTTGTAATTTTGATTATTGTTCTTAATTTTGAATTATTGTGGTTAATTAGTGTTCTTCTAATTTTGAGGTATTTATTGTTCTCATTTTATTTTCTTTCAATTTTTCAATTTTGTAAGAATTCTAAATTTTTAAAGATTGTAACTGATTAATGTTTTATTTATTTTATTTTATTTTATTTTTTGAGACAATGATGTTTATGTATCATCAAAATTGGTGAAAGGTAATTAAATATAGTTTTTTTATGACCAAGCACACAAGATGCTCAATTCTCTTTAATTCAAGATGAAGATATATATTCTTCAAATATATATTTTTTACTTTAAGTTATATATTTTTTTCCCAACCCGAAGAGTTTTTCACTAGCCAACATTGAAAGAGTTTCTTAAAAGCATGAAAAATAATTTTATTTTTTTATTTTTTATTTTTTATTTTTTGAAAAGAAGTAATATATAAATATCAATTATTTCAATTTCGTCACATCAATTTAAATACTCTATTATAATTGATACTAAACATTCTTTTATAATAGTTTTATGCATTTGAAAAAAAAAAGTAACCTCTATTAAACCAAGAATAATTTGTATTTCCATTTTATCAAATTGATAGATGAAAATGTGTTTCTTTTTTAACCTTTATTTTTAGTTTAAAATTTAATTATTGCATTACATTTGAAAGTTTAAATTTACAATTTTTTGTTGTACTTTTATATCATTAGTTTAATGATGTCTTATTTACAATATGAATACCTTGACAAAAAGAAAATTTCTTAAGAGAATAAAAATTATAACATCATATCAATGAAGTAAAAATTATATCTTATATCATACACTATCTTAAAGCGGTGACTTAAAGGGATAATCATTTTTTGATGATTTTACACTAAAGTCACATTTTAAGCTAAAAACATATGTTATTTAATTTCAATTTATTTGTATTGTTCTTCATTATTTCATTTGAGCAAACCCACTCACCAAAGATTTGATGTTGTCATTTAAGCAAACCCACATTATCATTAAATTAAAAATAGAATTAATGAATTGTTCAACTTTTTTTTTATTTTCGTGAACACAATCTTTTCAAATTCTTACTTTTTTGTTCTTTTCAAATTCTCACCTCTCTCACTTAACCTATACTTAATTCGAAGATTCTAAGACATATTTAATGAAAATGTTAGAATATGAAAGGTTTAATCTCTTTTATTCATATAATTTAATATTCAAAATTTATGAGTTTATCTTTAATTATATTTAATGATAAAAACTTAAAGGTTTTGTAACTTTCATGGAGTATATATATAATTCTTTTTAACATCTTACAAACATTTGGTTTTTTCTCATCTTTAAAGTTTGTCTTTACTTTTCTCATTTTATTTTATTATTATTTATTATACATAATTTTGTTAGATTTCTTAACCTTAACCTTCATCTTTTGAATTTTTATGTAGTGTTGATCTTTTATTAGTTGAGGCAAAACTTGTAGATGTGTAGAAAGAAAATTGAAAGTGGTGCTCAAATTAAATAATCTGAATTTGTGGTTTAGATTTATCATTTTATCAAAGAGAGGAGATTGACCGTTGTGAAAAGAGAGATAAGTATCGTGGGATCAAAGTTTCTCCCTTTATATATAATCATATTTTTATTTAAATATAATTCATAATTGTTATATATTTAATAGCATTATTAAAACTAAAAGGAGTAGTACTTTTCTAACATCTTGTATCACATAATAATAAAAATAACTTTACTAAAGAATAAAAATAAAACCTAAACATTTTATAATCATTTTACATCTTTTTCTACAATATGATTTTCCACACTCCTAAGTTTTTAATGTCTTCAACCACACTCCTAAGTTTTTAATGTCTTCAATCACATCTGTTTGTGTGAATATCTTAAAAAGTGAATTAAAGTCATATTTTGTCCAACAAAAAATAAGTTTTAAATAAAATGCATTCAAAAGAGATAATAATCTTTTCTTTTTTTTTTTGTAAAATCAAGCCGTGAGTTTTATTTCAATGGATAAAGGAGGATACTAATATTATTTTGAAAAAAAAAAAATATTAATTTACAAAATTAGATATTTATATAATCAGATAATATGTGCGCATGTTTTGATTTTTGAAGATAAAAAATGATAAATAATTATCCTTTGTCTTCATTTTGATATTTTATCTATATCTTCCATTTTTATTATATTCAAATTGGTTATAACATCAAAATTATTTTAGGCTATTTTATTTAATTTATATTTATGCAATTTCATGTATATTCCTTTGTAGTCTACGATTTTAAACTGTTTAACTTTCTTTTTTTGTAAAAAGTTTACTAAAAATTAGTGATTTATAAAGAAAGAAGTATGGAAATTTATTGTCTTATAAATAAGTATTTTTCTTTTTAAATTTTAGATTTTATAATTCAAAATTTATTTATTTATATAGGTATTTTATACACAAAATATGTATTTAATATAGTAATAATAATTACATTAAAATTTTGATTTTAATGATGTTTTTTATTTTAAAATTAAAAAAAATTATTGTTGTTAAAATAAAATAGCACGTATCAAATTTTTAGTGTTTTACAAAAGTACCGTGCTTTGTCAAATACTCCGAGAGACAATAAACTCCTCCTTAAATCTAGCACATATCTCGCATTAGTGAGAATTCTGATTTGATTATCAAAGTTCTTCTTGGTTGTTTCCAAGAAGAACATTACTGCCATGAATGGTCTCAAATTCTTGAAACCAATGTCTGTGGGGTGTTGTTACAAATCGAGTTTTTATTTATGAAGTTATTTATTATTAATGGCTATTAATTATTATTTTTGAGCTCCATGGTTTGTTGAAATTAAATTGTGTGAATTTAATATTTATTATGGTAACTTTTGGCAATTTAGAGTTATGGGTTATTTTATAACCTCAATTGGAAGAAATACGTTTTATTGTGCAAGCTTTGGTTTCTCTCTCTCTTGGTTATTAATTTTATGAGTTAAAATAGTAATTAAATGGGCTTTAGCTTGTTTTTACGTTACTGGGCAAGTGTTTAAAGAGGAAACAAAAAAAAAAAGAAAAAAAAAATCCTACGCTTCTCCTTCTTGTTCGCAAGCAGACCCACCGCCGGCCACACTTTCGTCGCCTAAATCTGCAGAATCCCATTGTTTCGCAGCCGGTTCGTCTCCAACACAGTTTGCGCGAGAAATTGGGCAGATCCGCACTCATACCCGCGACGATCTGTGTTGAATCCGCCTGCCTGGCATCGAGAATCGCTAAAAACCCCACGTTCCAGCTTGTTCGTGCGAAGAAAACACCCCCGGGCCCTGCGAACCCGCGTCTCTGCATACTGCCCGTTTGCCCGACCCAGCTGTGTGCTCATTTTGTTGGGCCTTAATTCTTTTAATTAATTTGGGCTTTAAGTATTAGTTATTTAAATGAAGTTTGGGCTGCTGGAATTTGTTATTGGGCTCTGAGTTAAAATGAACCAGGATTTAAAATGCTCGAAATTATTTCTAATTGTTGTTGGGCTCTTATTTTAAATGGGCAGGGCTTAAAATTCTGAAATTTCTAAATCAGCATGCGTTTCTTTTTAAATGAGGGTCACAAATTATTGGTTGGTTCTTAATAATTGAGCTTTGAGCCTTTGATCTCAAATAGAATATTTTTATGGATTAATTAATATTCTATTTCTAGAGATTTAAGATAGAATAAATAATTGGATATTACTTATTATTTTCTTAAATAATAGTTGAAGGTTATTTTGTAATCTCTGGATAAAGGGTTATTGGGATAATTTAATGTCCATCATGTTGTGAGTTTCCGTTTCAAGAGAGTCAAGGTTAACTTTAGGCAATTATTTTTGCTAGGTTTAAATTCGTAGATCGTTCGAGAATTTAGCACGCTAATTGGGGAGTTCTGTATCTTCAAAGGTAAGGACTTTTTCCTAGAGTTGTGTGGTCCTTAAATGTGATATTTGCTCAAGACTTGAATGATAAACAGCTAAATTATATATATGATGCTTGGATTGATTCTTTGAGCTATGACTATCCTTGTTGAATCTGATTGTACATTGTTTGGGCTATTGATGATTTATTTATCATATTTATGTAATTGTTCCCCTTGTTTAATGATGCTCAATAGTATGGGATGCTGAGCAGTATTAGGGCAACTTAGATCTATAATAGGGTCAGTTGAGTCCCTATATTTTCATAGGACCAGTAGCATTCCTATGAGCTTTATTAGGACTAGTTGAGTTCCTAATCTATAATAGGGTCACCTGAGTCCCTACATTTTCATAGAATCAGTAGCATTTCTATAAGTTTCATTAGGACCAGTTATGTTCCTAAATTTTAATAGGGCCAGATGAGTCCCTTAAATTTAGATAGAACCAGTAAAGCTTCTATTGCAAGGACCAGTTGAGTTCTCTATAATAATCACTTGGACCAATCGAGTTCCCCATGCAATAGGCCAGACAAGTAGAATAGGTGAGACCAATTATGTTTCTCAATTATTTGAACCCGGAGGTTCCTAGCTTAGAGCTATCGAGTCTAAACTCGTTGTAGATAATGAATGCAGTTGTTCATCTAGTGTTGAGCTAATGTATGCATTTTTGTACTCTAGGTGGAAGTTCTTACTGAGTAATCCCCATTACTCACCCTTATTATTTTTCCCTTTTCAGGTAAAGGTGTGTATCGTGTTGGCTGAGTTGAAGGCAGATGCTGAATGATAATGGGGGACATGTGTCCCATTATGTTTTCTTTTATCGTTTAAAATTCCGCATGAACTATTTGAATTAAACGTTGAATTAAACTGTTATTTATGTTTAAACTTATCCTGGCCAAGAGTTGAATTTTACTGTTATTTAAGGAACTTATACTTAAGTGTTTGAATAATAAATCTTAGTTTGTTAAGTTTTTATGTCATGCATGCTAGTAAAGTCTTTTCTAAAATTGTTTTTTTAGTCGGGTCTTTACCGGTGTCATGTGAAATGAACACCCTGAGTCTAAAATCCCGTCACTGATCACACTTGCTTATGATACTGTCAAAACATTAGTCGAATCATATCCTTAAAAAACATTCATATGTGATTCTTCTTCATTCTTCTTCTTGTTCTTGATTTCTGGTCTGGGATTTCCTAATGCGAATACAACTAAATTAATAATGATTTCTCTAAACTTAACCTATTGCTAAGTGTTGGCTCGGAATCGCTACGCGCAAGTATACGCGGTCAGAAATGCAATAAGTGATAAGTATATATTTTATCGTTCTCCATATGGATTGATGTCTAGAATTATTATTATTAACTTAAGCGTTATGCAAAAATGTAAAATAATAGAGTTGATAATTTGTTGGGTTTTAAAGTCCTATAGTATAAAATGCAATTGAGCATAGGTAAAAATGTGGATGCAGAAGATGCTAAGTATGCATTAGTGGCATTTTGATTTCATGCTTCCCTGTTCTAATAAGCACTTACACACTTGGTGATTTATGTCTAACCCATCTTCCGTTGCGATTATCCATACTTAGCTCGGGGCGACGCATGCGATAGTAGGGTTATTCTTAACTCCTATAACAATGCGAGAGACCTCGCATCGAACGTATCGTAGCATACTGGATCACCCAACAGTTCCCTCTTCCAAGTTCGCTGAAGGCTAGCACGCGTGGGTAGCTAATCGACGCATACATAGAATAAAAATTGCAGTAATGTAAAATCTAACAATCTACAATCTTAACATGCACTCTACATATGGATTTCTACCAAAGCTCCTATTTAATAAATCATAGAAGCGAACAACAAATGATAATGGAAATTCAAATATCTCATTACTAAAAGTCGTCTACAATTCTATGATCTATTTTATGATCTACTCCTAATTACAAAAGAAATAAAAGTTATAAATGGTGCAGTTATGAAGATGCATAGACTCCTTGTCATCAGCTCCTACAAACATCACTAGTTGTGTTTCGCTATAGATCGGCTTCTGGCCAACCGACCAGCTCCACGATTGCAGCTTCTTACTTTCTATATATAGAAATGATTTGTTTGGCTAACAAGTTTGGGTGAGCTGGAAAATCTTCATAAATGCAGGATTCTCTTTATTATCGCTAGGATTTGTTGATCATGCTGACTTTTATTGCTTGATTGATTTCTCTGTTCTTTCCTTGTTAGCGTGATTTTCCAAACGCGATGGCCTTATGAATGCAGCTTTACTTTTTCGCTGTTCACATTGAGTTCATCCTTCCAGCATGAGAGTTTTGCATTTCCTACGTTGAAAAGAAATTTTAGCACAGTTTATTCAACATTTATGCTTTAACCATAAAGCTGTGCTTCTTATGCTGATTAATGGATGCATGCGACTTCTAGCAGTTTTTATTCGCGAATTACTCATTATAATTCAACTATTTCCTTTGGCCCTTAGAAAAATGCAGAATAAAGTAGCCTAAAATATGCTCTATTTGAGAGCTATCAAGTTTATAGAAGTTCCTTCTAATATGTTCTTCCTTATGGTAATAGAAGCACTTTTTTATGATTCTATTTTGTGATTTCAACCTTGCACGACTGCTATTCCCTTTGGCTGGCTTCTTATCAGTTTTACCTCTGACTAAGAGAACTTCATTCTTTTTGCCTTTTGTCTTTCTTATTTCTAAATCTTCAGACCTTAAAGCATTAAGGACAATATCCATGGATAGACTATCTCTACCATACTTGATTGTCGTCTTAACTCCATAATAAGATTCTGGTAGCGAATTTAACGAGATAATAGCTTTGTTTTCATATGAAATTATCTCATCAATATTATTCAGATCAAGTGTTATCTTGTTGTACTTATCTAGATTCTGTTCTAGATCTTTGCTAGCTTCCATCTTATAACCGAAAAACTTTTCCTTCAGATACAACTTGTTTGTTAAGGATTTAGTCAAATAAAGGCTATCCAATTTAGACCATACCTCCAAAGCTGTATTTGTAGCATGTACTTGCCTAAACACATTGTCTGCTAGATATAAGATAGACATACTATAGGCCACTTCCAGCATTTCCTCTTTTACAGTTGTTGTGATTGTCGCATGATGCGTTTCGGGATCATCAAGAGCCTTAAACACTTCTTGTTGGACTAGGAGCTCACGCATTTTCTTCTTCCAAATAGAAAAATCAGTTCTCTCATCAAAACGTTCACCTCAAATTTTGCTAACATTTTGATATAGTAAACCAAAAAAACCTCAGCAAAAATTAACAAAAACTTATAGCAAACCCAGAAAAATCTCTGCCGAAATAAACACAATTTAACAGCAAACCCAAAAAAAAATTTAGCAAAAAATTAATGGCTCTAATACCAATTCTTGGATTTGATACCAATTGTTGAAAAATAAACCCGTTGTTGAAACCTTTTGACCAAACAATATACGTCAAATAAACCAGAACAATCTAGATAAAATTTATCTAATAAAATTAGTAGCTTAAGAACAAATCAATTATAAAAATTTAATAGAGAAGAAAGAATAACACCGAATTTTAAAGTGGTTCGATCAAATGCGATCTACTCCACTAGTCATTTTTATTAATTAGTGATACACAAGCTTTAAATGGCTTCTCACATCAAGCTTAAAACCAATTCACCAACAATTTCCTTCTTCTTGGCCGCCAATGCACACAACCTTTCACTCTCTATAAAGGTTTAGGAAGAAAACTCTCACTCACAGGAAAACAACTTCTCACTCTCACAAGAATCATTTGTTAGAATTAATTAATTAATTTTATAATTATTAATTTTACATTTATGAATTAATTCTTTTTAGTGGTCCATGAATTTAGAAACCACCCACTAATTCACTCTTTTATAACCACCAAGTAATCTTATCGTTATTTTTTTAATGGTAGAAAACAACTTTTAGAGATAAGATTAGAATACAGAGAATTACATAACTCTTTTGTACTTTCTTCTTCTTAGGTTTTTTGTCCCTATGCCTACTCTTCCCTTAAGAAAAACCACACCATTTGAGTTAGGAAGAGTGAGGGTGTAGAAGAACCAAGAACTCTACTGTTGCGATGTTCGTTGTTGCTATGTTCGTGTTGTAGTTCCAGGTGAACATTGGTCTTTATCTCTCAGGTTACCAAAAGCAATGGTTAGAGGTACGCTTATTTATTTCTTAGCTTTCGCTGGAGGCGATTAATTTAATCACATTTTAGAAAGATTTGTGTTAAAATTTCTAACATCTCTCTGTGCTGGGATGACAGTTACAAAAGACGCAGTCTCACAATAGGTTTTATAAACCTATTTTACATTTTTCACACAAATGTGCTCACACTTACATGTGAGAAAAATAGGAAATACAGAGGTTTATAGATTTTGACGAAAATATCCTTGCTGAATTAATTAAAACAAATAGGGAAAAATGCACAAACCACCCCTAAAGTATGGTGTTTGTAACAATTAACTCTCTAAACTATCAATTTGATAAATCACCCCCCTAAAGTTTGATAAGTGTTGCAATTAACCCCTTAAGGTTAAATTTACAACATTTTCACATGTGTGAGAAAGGTAAATTTTTCCTATGAAAATAAATATTTATTTTTACTTTTTAATTGACATTTTACTTTCATAATTCCAACTATTTTTACTTTTGATATACTTCAAGTTTTATTTTTTTTCTTCATCTTCTTCCTCATAGTAGAACAGTATATGTCCCTCTATACTTCATCTCCACATTTTCAGTTTAGAGTAATGAGAAACTTCATAGTCGTTTCCATGGCACAACATTATTCTTCTCCGTTAAAATATGGCCTAGATTTTAATTAGGATTTCTTTTAATTAAACATCATTAAAATGCATTGAGGTTAATTATTAATACATAGTTAATAAATAATAGAACCAATTTGTTTAAGTGGTTAAAACTAATTAGAGAATTAGTTTAGTGTGGCCACTCCCATTTAAACCATGTACACCCATTTTATTCACTATAAATAGATTGACATGCATCTAAAATCATTTAAAGCATTTTGAGATTTAGGCATTGGGTCATTTTGAGAGAGATTATTGAATTTGCTAATTGTGAGTCATTTAGTAAAGTTGAGAGGCAAATTTAGGTGAAGTTGGTTTTGAGAAAAAGAAAAGGATTAAGAGCACAATAGTCATTTGGTGTTGGAAAGAGGAAAGAGGGAAGAGATTCCTCTCTTCCTAAGCAAAAAACAAATAGAGAACCGACTCTGGGTTCTCTCCTTCCCGTCGTAACCAGCCATCAACACTGCCTAGGAGGGGCAGCGTCTTCAATCACCGGTCGTTGCACGAAATCGCCGAGGAGGAGAGCCGGAGTTAAGGCAAGGTGAATCTCCGTTTTTCGTTCTTGGTGTGAAGGCAAGGTTTTGGGTTTTTCTTGTGGGTTTCAAATCAAAGACAAGAATAAGGTGATTCTTGAAGCATTTTTTGGGGAGTTTTCATTACAAGTGATTTAGATGTCAAGACTTGCAAGATTGGAGCAAAACCTCAAGGATCTTCACAAATTCATCAAGTTTGTGTCAAATCCTTTTTCCTCACTTATGGTTATTTGTCTTCTTTGATGTAATCTTTTCAAAATGAACTTGTAATAGCTTTTGTATTTGTTACTGTTGTAGATTGAATCTTGTATTGAGCTATCTTTAATAATATGGACTTGCTCAAGCGTTTATCGCTTGGGAATAGTGGAATAGGGCTTACGCACCATACCACTTTACATCGTTGTATCGATTTCTTTATTCTCTATCTTTTACTTACTATTTTGAATGTTGTTACATGACTAGAAAAATTTTTCAGCTTTGTTAATTGAATAGTTCATCAATCTTTGAGTCCTGACATTAAAGAAACGATTGTTGTATACTTAGGATAGGTCCTCGGAGAACACTTATTTATTATAGCATTCTTCCTCTTCCTCATTCTCTTTCCCTCCCCTTGCCCCTTTCCCCTTCCCTACAAGATTCATCTTTCCAATCCAATCATCTCTTTCTCAAAACTCAGTAGAAGAAGGCATTTTAAAATAGTTTCTGAATAAAGAATCAAATGCCATTAAAGCCTATCAATAGAGAATCTATGCTGCCTCCGTTGATCGGAAAAATTGACCCCTACATCATGTTTATGCCCTGTCGGCGTCTCCTTCGCCAGTCTCTAAACACAGCTGGTCTTCGAGTCCCCCAAGAAGGTCATTCAGTCGCCCCCGATTCAGTCGTTTACCGTTTGAAATTCCAGAAACATCCTCACGCCTTTTGCAATTCCAAAAGCATAATCTTCTTTTCTTTCTTTTTTTTTACATGTTTCTTGTTTTTTTTTTCTTCATGCTTTCATTCCTGATGGTTTATGCTTAAATTTTTTGTTTTGTTTATGTTTAGATGAAAAACTCAGGTACCTATACGTGGTTCTTTTCTTCAGTTTTTTATGTAAATCGCAGATGAAAATTTTTCGCCGCCGATTTCATTTTGTGTTGAAGAAAACCCATAAGAAATAGAACGAATTTATAGAAACAAAAATGAATTATGAAAGTAAAAATATCAATTAAAAAGTAAAGATAAATATTTTTTTCAATATGAAAAATTTACCCTTCTAGCCCAAGTGAAAATGTTGCCAATTTAACCTAAAGAGTTAATTACAACACTTATCAAACTTTAAGGGAGGTGATTGATTAAATTGAAAGTTTAAAGGGGTTAATTGTTACAAACATCGTACTTTAGTGGTAGTTTGTGCATTTTTCCCAAACAAATATATTAATTTGTCAAAATGTAAAAGGGTCGTTACTATGTTACTTTTGATTAGAGATGACCACGGGGTGGGACGAGGTTGGGGAATGGCTTCCCCATCCCCGTCCCCGCCACCGAAATTAATTCCCCTTCCCGAGAAATTCAACGTTTTTTTTTTCCATGTTCAATTTTTTTTTTTCTTTTTTCATTTGTTATGTGTTTTTTAATAATAATCTAAAATAATTAAATTTTCTTAAAAAATATCTATCAACTTTCAACTATATTGTTAATTATTAAGGAAAAATATTCATTTGAATTAACAATTTCACCAATAAATACATTTTATCTAAAAATTAAATGAGTAAAATAAGGGAAAATATATATATTTTAAATGTAAACGGGGTGGGGATCGATGAAATGGGAATGGGGAATTATTTCTCATTCATTTTTTTTCAAATCTCAATTCAATTCTCTTTTTTTTTTTTCCGATAAAATGTCAAATAGTTCACTTTTAATCCTTATTAAAACAATATTTAAATTTCAATTATAAATATTTAATAATTTTCAACTAAATATTATTTTTTTCAAAGAAATATCCATAGGTTTATGTATATTTATGTATTAAAAATAAAATAAAATAAAGGGGCTTTTGCATGTATAGCAAAATATGGCAAAATAATTTCATGGATAGCAGAATTTCAAAAGTAATTTTTTTGTAGCAAAAATTTCAAATGGGCTTGGTGAAATGACTAAAAAGCCCACAACCCATTCTTTTGTTATTTGACTAAACAACTCACGACTAAAAAACCCATTTCACAAAACC
>JBBMKA010042174.1:0-15431 GCA_037833695.1 Sechiopsis laciniata | reverse complement strand
TTTTCTTTTTTCTTTTTTCTTTTTTCTTTTTTCTTTCTGAAACATAGTGGTTATTGAAGTGTTTAAAGTTATATAAAGTCATAATCTATAACATGTGAAACCAAGAGAGTCTAAAAACAAACAAATCTCAAAATTCCTAATTTTTTAAAACGGCTGTTTCTAATAAATAAAATATCAAAAAACAAATTTCTAAACAAGTTTAACACCATGATCACATCTTCGATCTCGATAATCGATATTTGGTTCTCATTTATTTAAGATTTGAGAGCAGTAATACCGTTTATGTAGGATTTGTTGTCCCACTTCCACAACTTGTAGTAAGTTTAGAGGTTTGATTCTCCACCATCAGTATTAGAGGTGTACATTGTCCAAGTTGGGTTGAGTTTGAGAGCAGTAATACCTTTTTTTTTTCTAGTATAAATTAAGGAAGGAAGACACAAACCTAACATATGAGATACCACCAAATAATAAAATCAATACGCTATCAAACCTTTCGATCATAGATAAATACTTTTGAACTATAAAATTTGTGTGTGTAAGTGTAAAATATATTGTTAAACATTTAAAAATGTTTTATAAATACTTTTGCCATTAAATTCGAAACTATTAAAGTTTCATATCAAAAATATAAATTATTTTTTAAAAAAAGTCAAATGTATCTTTATAGTTAAGTTTTAAATTAAAGAATTTAAAATTTTGAATTGCATGCGTGCCCATGTGTGTATTTTTTAAAAAAAATTCAACGACATTTGGAGCTTAAACCTCTCTACATTTTCTATAATTTAACAAAATAAAAGTGCAAAAATATATATATATATATATTTATAAAGATATAAAAAAAAAAAAAATCAAATATAGCAAAAATGGAATTATGACTTTAATCAAATTAAAATAATTAAAAACAAGCAAATTAAAATTGATTAAAAACAATAAAAATTAAAATATTTTACTAAGCATAAAATATTTTTAAAAAATTATTATAAATAAAAATAGATGCTAGAACTTATTACTATCTAACACAAAATTTCAAAATAAAATACATGAAAGAATAAAGGGAAATAAACAGGTAAGAGAACAATTTATGTCTTATTTTGATATAATTTTCATCGCCACATATATGACATAATTTTGATCCCATTTTATTATTAAAGAAAAAAAAAGGGAAAAAAATTTTAAACTGGTCAAAATTATGGCATACGAAGGTGTGACCTAAATTTTGTTTCCCTTTAAACCCCCCATATGGTGGGGCCATATTACCATTGCAGAGAAGCGCACCACAATCCACAACCAAAACCCTAGAGACCATAATTGGAAACGAAATCTTATATAAAGTAATTTTAAGCGCGGCCTCACCGACTGTAACCCTAAATCCTTCCTCACTGGTTCCGAGCCATTTTCTTTGATTCCTTCATTGTTTTTCTTCTCTATCAAACTTCCGCCGTTGTTATTCGCCGGCGCAAATGAGTTCCGACGAGGAAAGAGAAGAGAAGGAGCTCGATCTTGCTTCTCCTGAAGTTGTCACCAAATACAAGAGCGCCGCTGAGATTGTCAACAGTTAATCTCTCTTATCTTTCTCTTTATTTATCTCTTTTTTTTCGTGTTTGTTCGTGTTTGTTCGTGTCTGTGATTTGGATAATCTAGCTCTGTTTTTGCTGCGTTTTGTATTAATAATTGGTGGATGTTATGTGTAAACGAGGCTTTTAAGTGATTTGATGGATAATTTTGCAGAGGCATTGCAGTTGGTGATATCGGAATGTAAACCTAAAGCTAAGATTGTTGACATTTGCGAGAAAGGGGACTCGTTCATTAGAGAGTAAGAGTTTTGTTTTCTTGTAGTTGAAGAATCTATGAACCTTTTTATTTTACTGCGTTTATCCAAGTCAATTCAATGCCTTGTTTAGCTGGTGGTTTCCTCTGTTCGTTTTTTGGTTTTTTATAATTTTTTAAATTATGGTTGGGCCTATAGGCAAACTGGCAATATGTACAAGAATGTTAAGAAGAAGATTGAAAGAGGTGTTGCTTTTCCAACTTGCATTTCTGTAAACAACACTGTATGCCACTTTTCACCGCTTTCCAGTGACGAGACAGTGTTGGAAGACGGCGATATGCTTAAGATGTAAGTTATATTAATATATGCCTTCGGATAATTCAGTTGTTGAATTAAAGATTGAAGATAAACCCTAATGGATGTTTGTCTTAATGCAGTGATTTGGGTTGTCATATTGATGGTTTTATTGCTGTCGTTGCTCATACTCATGTGCTTCAAGAAGGCCCCGTTACAGGAAGAGCTGCGGATGTAATTGCAGCTGCTAACACTGCAGCTGAAGTTGCCTTGAGGCTTGTGAGGCCTGGAAAGAAGGTACCATGTTATGCTGTTGATAGTACGAAATTTAATTTGTTTGGACTTTGGACATTTTCTAAATATTTCAGTCTGGTGGGTCAGTCTAAGTCATGTTTTGTTTAAACTTTTTATGAATTTTTTGATGTATTTAAGTTTTATGAAATGATTATTGAATTTTTCTTGTTTATTGGAAAGGCAACTTTGCCGAGGTAATCAGTTGATTCTTTTGATTTCCTCTTTTCCCTGTTGCCTACATGGACTCTGGCCACATTTGGAATATCGTTTGGTGGGCTTGTCATATGTTGTCAAACCTATTGTCCAACATTGGGCCAAATCATTTTAGTGTTATGAAACCTACAGTCTACGTCTGTTCCTTTAACAATTTTTCTATTAGCTAATACTCTTTCAGTGCTGTGCGATTTCTTTTTCCTGTGCTCTTGATATTTAAATTGTATGTTTTTGGAAATCTTTTTCCTACATTGCCTTAGCGTGGTAACATGGTCTCTACTTGATGATAACTACAATGGCTATGGATTGCATCCAGTGAAGCCTTTTCATGTCATATTTACATTGATAGAGTATCTTGAACTTTTAGGTGACTTTGTTAACTAGGTTTAGGAACCTGGGAAACATAATTCTTTTAATTCTGTTTTTTTATATAATATCCGTAAGAATATTTTTCTTCACTGCCTTTGCATGGTAGCATGGTCTGTACTTGATGATAACCACAATGGCTAAGGATTGTATCCGATGAAGCCTGTTCATGTCATACTTCCACTGATAAAGTATCATGGACTTGTGGTGACTTTATTGCAATGTATAGGTAGGTACATGGGAAAAGAAATGTACTTGCCTGTTTTCTTGATATAAAAGTTCCATCTGTTTTAGATTTTTTATTTTTTTACATTGTCGTTGTGCGGCAACATGGTCTCTACTTGATGATAACTTTAATGGCTATGGATTGCATCCGATGAAGCCTTTTATTGTCATAGTTACACTGATAGAGTACATGGACTTGCCTTGATTTTATTACAAGGTCTGGAAAAGCAATTTTTTTTTATAAACATGCATGTTTAAGATGTTTGTTAACTCGTTTATTTCAAATTATCGAAACCATTTGCATGGACTTCTGACGAAACTGAGGAAAATGTTAGCTATATGTTTCAATTCCATATAATTTTTTTCTTTCTATTTTTTGTCACTCATTTTTTAAAGCTTTGTTTTCCAGAACAAGGATGTTACAGATGCAATTCAAAAAGTTGCTGCATCTTATGACTGCAAAATTGTCGAAGGTGTTCTTAGCCATCAGCTGAAGCAGTTTGTGATTGATGGGAACAAGGTTGTATTGAGCGTTGCCAATCCTGAGACGAGGGTTGACGAAGCAGAATTTGAGGAAAATGAGGTGTATTCAATAGATATAGTTACAAGCACGGGAGAAGGAAAGCCTAAGTTGTTGGATGAGAAGCAGACAACTATTTATAAGAGAGCTGTAGACAGGAACTATCATTTAAAGATGAAAGCCTCTAGATTTATTTTCAGTGAAATAACTCAGAAGTTTCCTATAATGCCTTTTAGTGCAAGGTTTGTTATTTTATGTATGTATAGCTACTGTCTACAAATTCCGTTTGGTCAACTGTTGTGTTTATAATCTCATAAATGCAGGGCCTTAGAAGAGAAAAGAGCTCGGCTTGGATTGGTGGAATGTGTTAACCATGATCTTTTGCAGCCATATCCTGTTCTTCATGAGAAGCCTGGTGAGACTGCAAATGTCTGAGCTACCTTTTGGCCTAGCTTTTCAAGTCTTCTTTTTCTGCATTACTAAATTCTATGTTTCATCAGGTGATTACGTTGCTCATATCAAATTCACTGTTTTGCTGATGCCTAATGGATCCGACCGAGTCACATCTCATCCTCTACAAGCTCTGCAGCCGACAAAAATGGTAGATGATCCTGAAATCAAGGCATGGTTAGCATTGGGCACAAAGACTAAGAAAAAAGGTGGTGGAAAGAAGAAGAAAGGTTAGCTATCAAAAGTTTCACCTCATGTCTTAAATTCTTTTGTACAAGACTACTTAATTTTTATTCTTGCTTTGCTTGCATGTCTCTTCATTTTAAGATAACTAAGGTTCAACTTTGGTTTCATTTTATGCTCAAACCGACTCTGAAAACCAGCCATCGTTTATTCCAACATGGAAACTGATGGTTTTTTAGTTGAATTCGGTTTTGACTTTTTTTAAAATGAAATGTGAACCAAATCAAAGAGGGTTTGGGATCTAAAAGGTTATGTCTCATGAGTGGCCAGTCACCTATCTTAGATTTAATTTATGCTTTTTCTTTGCATCTAAATATTCTAGGGTCAGATGGTCTGTTTCAGCGCTTAAGTAGCCTAGATGCGCTTAAGTTAGCTAAGAGACTTACAGATATTAAAAAAAGGGTGTGGAATAGAGATCTCATATGGGTGTAAAATGGTGAAGTTTTAACCTTCTGGTGACTTAGACCAACTGAAATGCTTGGTTAGTTTTATATGAACAATTTCTTAGAAAACTGGTACGTTTGTCGAACGTTTTGACACTGTCCAGTCGGTTACGTTTGCCATAGAATTTCATGTTCTGCACCTTTACTCCATTGTTGCAGGTAAGAAAGGTGATAAAACAGAGGAGTCTACGAGTGCTGAACCAATGGATGCATCCCAAGAATGATCAAACCACAAACCACAACCCCACAACCAAACCAAAAACAAAAAAAACAGAGAAATTGGCATCGTTTTTATTCTTTTTGTTGTTGGAACTTGGCTTTGCCCCCACCTCGTATCTCTCATTTGTATACGATGAGCAGGCAGGTGATTGTAGTTGCCAGAGTAAAGTGATGAACCATCTTTAATTATTAATGGATCCAACTTTCTCAACATACTACTTTGATTTTCATTTACATCTAAACTATTCATCTTATTTATTATTATTATTATTTTTTTATAAATGTTTTGGGGTCTTAGTGTTTAATGTTTGGTACAAAATGATCAATGTATTTTCAGAAAATAGAGAAATGATTTTCAAGGGGGTTTTCGGGAAAAAGACAAATTATTTAATTAATATTAGCAACTTTTTATAATTAGTTATTATATTCAATGTTGCTTTTATTTTGATGTTCTATATCTGTATCAATTGAAGTTGTTTATGCATTTTTTTTTATATATGTTCAAATGCCTTTTAAAATTTGCAGAATGTTTTTTTTCTTGTTATAATTGTGATTAAGGTAGTATTGAAATTGAAAGTTCTGTTTTTCAACTTTCGAATAGTAGGAAATGATTAGATTTTACCCAATAAATATAAAAGATACACATCAGTTCGTCTGTACAGACTTCTTTGTACTTTGGACTTGAACTATTTTTATGTGATATGAAATTCATGCGATATTTGATATCTCTTTTCAATGCTAAACTTGTCTAATTTTTCTGCCAACGACGCTCAGTAATATACGATGATCATTAGGGTTTAGACGAAAACAGTTTCATGCTCAATTGCATCTTTCTCAACTTTTTGACCAATATGGTTTTAACGAAAACAATTTCATGCTCAATTGCATCTTTCTCAACAACACGACTTCAATATGTCAACAAATATATGATTTTGAATAAACACTACAATAGATTAGGAATCTTGGAATAGGATTTACATCATGTTGCAGTAACTCGTATCGCTTGGAATTATTGGTTCTTAAAAGACTGCAAACAGATCGAAAGATGCATCTCACCTAGTACGAAAAAGAATGTCTAATTTGTAAGATGCATCTCACCTCAATGTTTCTAGAGAGATCTTTCATCTGTTCTGCCAGTTGTTGCTTCTTCTGTGCAGCTGCCAGACAAGAGTTAAATCAAATGAAGGACAGCAAACAGAGAACGACAGATAAAAAATGGCGAACAAAGAGCGACGGACAACGAAGGGAGAACGGTGAAAGAAAAAATGGCAGACAGCGAACGGCGAATGACAGACAGCAAATAGAGAACGACAGACATCAAACAGTGAATGGAGAACGGCAAACAGCTAACGAAGAACGACATACAACAAACGGAAAATGGCAGACAGTGAACAAAGAACAACAAACTAAATACGATATGATTTACTTTTTAAATTGGGGAATACTCCCATGTCAACGAGATCAACTAACGGCCGGTAATAGTTGATTGAGTGTTTTTTAAAGTAGTCTCTGCTGAATACGATACAATAACCGTAGATCAACACTCTCTTCCAAAATTCGTTATTGTTTTATCTTGTATAGCTAGGCCAAACAACATCGACTTGGTTTACTAAATGTCGAATCCGAAAAATGTTAAGAAAAATAAAAAATAAATTAGACTGACATGTTATAATTTAATTTTTTTTTTTTCTTTAAACTTGACAAATTACCCAAAGGACGACGAATGACTAACAGACAGCGGCTGACAGCGAATGATGACGAAGAATGGTGGACAACGAACGATGAATGACTAACAGCAAATAGAGAACGGCAGACAACAAACAGAAAATGACAAACATCGTCAGAGAACAACGAACAGCAAATGACGAACAAAGGATGGAGAACGGCAGACAGGGAACGACAAACGAAGAACAGCAAACAACGAACAGAGAACGACGGACAGCGAGCAGAAAATGGAAGACGGCGTAAATAGAACGGCGGACAACAAACGGCGAATGACAGACGGAGAACAACGGACAGAGAACGGCGACTGGAGAACGAAAAACGGCAAACAACATCGAGTTTTTTTTTTTTTTTTTTAATTATTATTGTAAGCGTATCCATCGCTTTTATCGCAACAACAATTTACAGCTTTTATCTAATCTCACTGACAAAGGAATATTCCCATATTTAGAAGCAAAATCGTATTATGGATTGCTCAATGACATTTTTCAAACAAATTTAGTTTGTCCTTTGCTTCGGTGTTGATATGACAATGGAGTTTTACTTTGAAATAATATTTTGTTTTCATAGATATGGTAAAAACATGATACACTATGATTATTATGACACAAACTAACTTCAATACTTTGTATTTTAAAGGAATATTTGGTGAACGGATTAGTAAGTTAGTCGGTGTTTAGTTGAGCTGAGTGTTTAGTTAAATGGTAAACCTTATTAACGAGGCAGGGAACGAGAAAAAAAATTCATCGTTGGCTACACGGGGCCCGGGACATGGAATGTATTCCCATCCCCATTTTGCCGATTTGAGCCGTTTATTTAATTTTTTTTTTTTTGTTAAAAAATTTATTTTTTCATCCATTTTACTTTTAAATTTTTAGATAAAAAAATGAATATTTTTCCATAATAATTAAAGATATAGTTGAAAATTGATAGATATTTTTAAAGAAACTTTAATTATTTGAAATTATTATTTAAAAAAAAAAAATTTTAAAAAGAACAAAAAGTGACAGGAAAAATTCCCCTCCCCGAACCCCGCGATAAAAAATGAAGGCATTCCCCGGCCCAGTCCCTGAACATCTCATATCATTTTTCGTTTTTTGTCTTAGTGTTTAATGTCCGACAATAAATGATCACAAATATTTTCGAAAAATATTGAAAAGACAAGGAACCTCAAACGTAGAACAACGAACGGAGAACGACGGACAGCGAATAAAAAATGGCAGACAATAAAGAGAATGGCGGACAACAAACTACGAACGGCAGACAGAGAACGGCGAACGGCGAACGGCAACTAGAGAACAACGAACAACGTCGAGTTTATTATTATTATTATTATTATACGCGTACCCATCGCTTTTATGGCATTCTTGTTCTGGATTTGGTCAACATAACTATTTTCAAAAGGTAATTAATTTGAACAACAATTTACTGCTCTTATCTAATCTCACTGATAGGAATATTCCCATATTTGCAAGCAAAATCGTATCATGCATTGTTCATTGCCATTTTTCAAACAAATTTAGTTTATCTTTGCTTAACTGTAGATATGCCAATCTAGTTGCTTACTTTGAAATAATAGTTTGTTTTGATATATATAGTATTTAAGGGCGTGGTTGGTCAAGGAATTAGGGATAAGTTAGTTGGTGTTTAGTTAAGTGTTTAGTTAACTGGTGAACCTTATTAACGGGGCACGTAACGAGAACAAAAAATTCCTCATCGGCTACACGGGACTGGGGACACAGAATGTATTTCCCATTCCCGTTTCTCCAATTTTTTTGTTAAAAAAATTATTTTTTCTTTCATTTTACTCTTTAATTTTTAGATAAAAAAATATTTGATGGTTTAATTATTTATTTAAATGAATATTTTTCCATAATAATAAAGGATATAGTTGAAAGTTGATAGATATTTTTAAAGAAACTTTAATTATTTAAAATTATTATTTAAAAAATATTAAAAAAAATTAAACGGGAAAAAATTTCCCTCCCCGATTCCCGCAAAAAAAAGGAAGGCATTCCCCAGCTCAGCCTCGTGGTATCTCTACTGCTAATCTAATTTTATGTTTTTGGTCTTAGTGTTTAATGTCTGACAATAAATGATCACATATATTTTCGAAAAATATAGAAAAGACTTTTAATGGGGTTATCAAGAATGAAACAAATTATTTAGTTTGTATTAGTAACTTTTGAAATATTAATTTATTTTGATGTTCTATATATTTGTGGTAAATTGGAGATATCTATGCATTTTGCATGTATTCAAATGCCTTTTCAAATTTGTAAAATGATTTTTTGTTATAATTGTTCGAAAAGGTAGGATGGAAATTGGAAGTTCTGTTTTTGAATTTTAAAATAGAAGCAAATGTAGTTGTAAAACTAATGTCTTTTTTTTGCTAACAATAATAGAAACTGTCATTCAAAAAATGTAGTAGTAAAACTAATAATAAGTCTTTTTTTTCACAATATATAAAATCAAGCTCATTATTTACCCGGTTGAATGGATGAAAGCCCGTAATTTTGCTTTGGATTAGAGCAAATTTCACAAATTCGGTAATACTCGATCCATCACCTACTAGATTTAAGTCCAATTTAGCCAGAAGTTACATCCAAAACTGATTGGTGTATTAAGAGAAATAATTCTCCTACCTTAAATTTCTTCACTTTTTTAATATGAAATTTTTTCTTCACTTTTTTAATATGAAATTTTTAATATGCCAATTCAAGATAGTATCATTTTTTAAGTTTACTAATGTGAAATAATATTATAATTTCATTGAATTGAATATTCATTTTAAATTTAATGAGTTTTGATGTCATTAAATACTTGTAACATTCTATTTTAAATTTAATTGATAGTGAGAACAATCTACGTATATTATAATACAAAAATGTTTCTTATCTTTTCAATATAAAATTCTCAATGAAGAGATGATTTTTATTCGATTGAATTTGAATTTGTGGTCAATAAATTATTCTACAAGTTCAATAATAATTTGCTTCAGTAGTTTATCCTATTGCACGTAAGCTGAACTCACTCACGGATATTGTCAGTTTCTAGGTCACAAAATTCAAATGCAATCTAAAAGTTTCACTAAAACATTATAAAATCAAGTAATTGAATGACATAGCCAAAGAGGAAGGAATTATGTTCCTCAGCTACGAACCTAAGACTATCAAGAAATTTGCTAGCATGGTTTTTTAGGTTGAAAATGCCACACTTTCAGAACTTGATTTCCCAGCAATTAACTAAAGAATTGAACATTGTATCTATGCACGATTTAATATTGAAAAGATCTGTCTGTAGTGAATTTACACTGATCATGTTTGAAATTTTCTTCCAAAGGATGTCATTGAATATGATGAGACAAATTTTTTTTTGAGAATTATGATGAGACAAATTTGACCAATATGGTTTAAAGGAAAATAGTTTCATGCTCAAACATGCTGGATTGCATCTTTCTCAACAACACAACTTCAATGAGTAAACAACTATATGATTTTGAATGAACACCATTACAAGTAAAGCTTGCAATAAAGCAGATAGATTAGGAATCTTGGAATAGGATTTACATCACATTTGCAGTAACTCGTACCGCTCGGGATTATTGGTTTTTGAAAGACTGCAAAAAGATTGAATAGGCGTGAGGAAACGTCTAAGAAGTTCACAGTAAAAACAAAACGATATATTTAATTAGTAAGACGCATCTCACCTCAAGGTTTTTGGAGAGATCTTTCATCTGTTCTGCAAGTTGTTGCTTCTTCTCCGCAGCTGCCGGACAATTCCAGTTAAATCAACTTAAGCTCGACAATAAATTATAAATAGCACAAGTAAAATCGAAATCGATGAAGCAAAAACAGTAAGGTTCCTACCCTTGATAGATATGTCCTCGATTTGCTTTGATGTCCTCACAGCAAACCTTTGGAATGTGCGGCTGCAAAAAAGGAAAATAGAAGAATGAAACCAAATGTCAATGGACAGTTTGTGCGAGGACAGTTATTTTAAAAAGAAAATCGCAGATAATAGAATAATTTTGTGTGCTCAAACCAGCTCATGAGTTATGACCCACCTACATTTGATTGTCTTAAGAGTAATAGTATATTATATTGAAATCTTCCGTTCAATGGCAGTGGTAGAGAGAGAATGCTTAAATGGCTCAACTCTTTTTTTCTTTTATGAGAACCTAAACGGCTCACTCCTAAACATATAATTGATATGATCATCCCCACAATTATTACAAAGCCTATAATA
Organism: Sechiopsis laciniata; assembly: GCA_037833695.1. NCBI lineage: Eukaryota > Viridiplantae > Streptophyta > Magnoliopsida > Cucurbitales > Cucurbitaceae > Sechiopsis > Sechiopsis laciniata. The sequence continues at coordinate 4,426 of JBBMKA010042174.1, read as the reverse complement.
GAAGCTGAACATTAGCTATGGTTCAAACGAGGGATAGGAAACAATCGTGGGGATGACAACAAGGAATAATCGTTTTAGATCCCAGATAACTGTTCCAAAGACCTAAATAACTGTAGTTGAAAAAGCAGCTTGACACAGAATTTTGAACGGATCAAAGAAATACATGAATATGACGAAAGGGGGAAACCGAAAAGAGTCCTCTAATATAGAGTGAATAAACAAAATAGTGAAAACAAGGACTAAAAATTTACATTTACAAGATCAAAGATCAAAGTGTGTTTTTATGACTAAGAGGTCAAGAGTTCAAATCTTCCACCCACAGTCAGTATCGAACTAAAAAAATTACCATAGCAAAATTACCCAGGTCTATTTCAACCCTCTTAGCTTACCCTATATTTATCGAACAAACCCCCCTTGTGGCAGAAGGCTTCAATCATGCAAGCAACAACTTTTCCATACCCTCACTAAAACCAAATTTGAAAAGGTGAACCCAACCACCCTCCTCAAAACAAAACAGCACTATGCAGAAACCATCATCCGCTGCACGGACTCCCATCTATAACAAGGATTTCTCTTTCGAGAAAAAGGTAATTGACTGAGAGAGATAAATGGGTTTGGATAAAAGACTCCAAAGGTATTTTCCCTAATAAGTCACTACTAAATAATCTAGCTATATGTTATCCTATCCTTGATTACCACACCTTTGAATGCGAGTTTGGAAAGACTAAAACCTAAGAACATGAAGCTATTCTATTTGAATGGAATCTTTTTTTGAATAACATAAACAGCCCCAAGAGAATTCAAAGAATGAACCCTGGCCATCTCCAATTGACCCTCTTTTAAACATCACCAGTCCTTTCAACACTTTCTGCTGTGGTTCATCCCTTCAACTTCAAGAATGAAGCTTTTGCAGTGGTGAGTTTAAAAAAAAATCTTCTTGAGGCATGAATCTCTTATTAAAGGGAGAGGTACGTGCCTTGCCTAAGCGCTTGCAGCACCATCCAGGCTAACTTTCTACTAGTTTTTTTCTTTAATTTTTGTTACTATGAAAGAAGAACTACTTTTCTCCAACAAAATCAAATAAAGGCTCTACTATCTTAAGCCTTTCAGCATCTTATTGTCATCATGTATACAAAATTTATAACAATATTTGGCTACATACCAGGATGTGAGAATCTTCCTGCCCCCAAGAAAGAGATAAATGGAAAATATTTTCTCTTCAAGTGTCGACAATTGAATGAGGGCTGGGAGATGATTTGGTATGCAGCCAAATATTTTTCAAGGAAATATAAATTTTTCTAAGCGAAGGAAGAGCCTTTTCGCTTTTAATAGGATACGGTGTGAGCTTTCTAAACCCGGTTTTGTAGCTTTGAGCTTTCTTCTTAATCTTCGATGAATCTTCCCTCCCCTGCTACTTCAGTATAATTCATGCTTACACTAAAATAACTTTTAATAATTATTTAAAAAAAAACCCATTACCTAATATCTTAAACTCAACCTGGCATTGGACCTATTTAATGTCAAAGAAAGAAAAGATCAAAGACAGAATCTTAGTTATTGTTTTTTAATCCATTTAATATTAACAGCGCTATAACAAACATAGATCACTAGGTATCAATTCTATAGAAGAAAAAGAAATAAATCCGTAACAAAATTTTCTGAGATCTCCTCATCTACACACCCAACCATTTCGGCAGCAGATAAACATAAAAGAAAATCTAAGGATCTCTTGCTTCAATAGAACGAGCCAAATAGGAACTAATTGATCCCTCCGGCCAGAGAATGAAGCTTCTTATTATATGTTCTCGTCATCATCCAATTCAAATACTCGTGCAATAAATAGTGGTCACGAGAGCCTTGTAAAACTAGGATTAAATTCCAATTCAAGGTGGCCACTGAATTAGTTTCTTATGAATTTTCTTGACATTCAAATATTATAGGGTCATGACTAGTGACAACAATCGAAATATGCGGCCCACAAACGTTAAAAAAAAAAAAAAAAAGAAAAACAAACAAACAAATACTCTGTGCAATAAAGCCTGAACATTCAGGTAATAAATTTGTCCAATAAAGCCTGAACATTCAATTACCTGTTCGCAAGACTGTTGACGAGGACCTCGTTTACAAGGTAAGAAACTACTCTGTGCATGAAATTACCAGCCGCCATACTCGTTTCCACGGATCAAAATAATCAATAATGATTCAGATGCCTGAAATTATAGAAGAAGATTACAGAAAGCTAATTTTTTTTTTTTTTCTATGAACCAGAAAAGTAAATCAGAGAAAAAGCATAAGCAAAACCTTGAGAATGAATGGATGATAATTGATTTGCGGCCAAAGAAAGTTGATCGGAACTTATGAATTTAGGAAATCTGATAGCTGAATAATATCGTCGCGATTACAATGGTTCGATGCCCTAATTTGTTTTCCTCCAATGCAAGCCCCGAGCTTTGCGCCCACCAGCTCGTCTCAATTTATAATACGTGTTGATTCACAAGTTCTAGAAGCTTCTCTTATATGATTATTACAAAAACCAATAAACTATATTTATTTTTTAATAAAAAGATAATTGTGTGCTTTCTTTTTTCTTTTTTTAGTACATATACCGGAGGGATAAATATCCATTCTCATGATTGAAATCGTGTTAAATTGGTTTATAACTAAACAATGAAATTATTGTCTGATTGACTTATTTGATTATATAAAGTGGCTTTTTTTTTTACTTATATATAGATGAATGGGTATATAGAGTTATTTTCTTTCGTCAAATTTTATTTCAAAAAGTCACGTTCTCTATGGGAATGTTTAGAGGAAGACAAGGAAAATTGAAATTTATATGAAGATGATTTGAATTAGGCAGAGAATATAAGAAAAAGATGATCATGGAAGAGAATAATTATTTATGTTTGAATGATTTTTTTTTTTTGAAATAATGTTTGTATAAAAATAATAATTATGAAATAACAGTTATTTATATTTAGAGAATATAATAATTATAAGAGAATAAAGTACTAAATATGAGAAAAATCAAATTAGAAAAAATAAAAAGTAATTTTTGGGAGAGATTAAATTACGAGTAGAATGCTTAATAAAAGAGTCATAATTCTCACCATTATTTTTCATTCTCATTCTTCAAACATATCATTAACAACTTTGATTTAATAATTAGTATTTGAAAATATTTGAAAGGCGTTTTCTATAGTTAATTATACAATAATATCAATATAATTCACTATTTTCCTCAACTCTTCATGGTCGAATACAATTACTCCTTTAATGTCATACGTTGAATATCCTTTTCTTAAAAAAAAACTCATACCCTTAAATTCCATTTTCCTATTTTAACTACCATAGTTTAGATATTCGTTAATCTATTTACCATTAAAAAAAAAACAATAATATTACTCATTCATTGTGGGGCAACCTCATTAATATTTGAAGGTAAGTTTATTTTTGTAATTTTATTAATCTTTCATGTCTCGAACAAAGCTTTGTTCCCGTTCATAAGAAAGAACCCATAAATTAGCCAGTACTAATTTACTAGTTTCATTATTTGGGCCATCTAAAGCATAAAGGAAAATAGTAGTGTATAGCTACATTTTTTAAAATAATTAATGAGATGTCTACGGTATACAACTATTTAAATTTATGTACATTTCCAAAAATGGGTGGGAGAGAGGAAACTTTTGTTCCGAAAATCTCCTCAGTTTATTCTAATTTTCAAATTAATTTGATTTAATATTTAATTAATGAAATCAAATCCTCCCCTCCAATGAAGGATTCTTGAATTTTAAAATTTTTTGCTGGCTGGCTGCCATTAAAATTTAGGTTAAAATACCATTTTAGTCCCTAAACTTTCACATAAGTTCTATTTTGGTCCCTAAAGTTTGAAATGTCCAAATTTAGTCCCCCAACTATGTAAAAAGCTTAAACATGGTCCATGCAGTTAAAAAACCTTAACGGACGTTTGAAAAAAACTGAGTTGGCACAAAAAACATAATAAAAAATTAAAATGTATTTCTTCTTCTTTCTTTGAAACTCTGTTTTTTCAACCACATGGAGAAGAAGTAGAAGGCTAACAAAATCATGCTCTTACTTACTTGAATAGCTCTTAACCGTCATTCCTGTAAAATATCCACTAAAGTCTGAGATTTAATTTCAAGTTTTTTTTAATGCTTTGAAACTCTTCAGCTAGCTATCTAACCATGTGATGGACAATGCTTTTGTTATCCAAAATTTGGGGAAATCAAAATTTACTTCTTACTTCAATATTAGATCTTGTAGATTGCTATGACAAGTTTATCGCGTCTGATTATTAATCGACACAGCTATTGTTTTGGCTTTTAAAATATATATATTTCAAACACAGTTTATTTGCATAAAAAAAATTTTATTTTAATTTTGATTTTGATTTCCCCAATTGAGT
>JBBMKA010042163.1:0-21406 GCA_037833695.1 Sechiopsis laciniata | reverse complement strand
GTAAGAACCCGACTCTAAAACAGTCATAAACCCAGTTCTTACTCAACATGCATGGTTCAATACGTTCAAAATTAAACCTTAAACCAACCAGTAAAACAAATGCTGTTTAACCATTCAAAACAGTTCATAAAGTAAAGACATAGCTGAGCCTCTGGCCAGAGTTATTCAAAAATAGTTTTAAAACATGAAAATCCACTATAACCAAAATTATCCTACATGCTGAATAAAAACAACATATAAAATTAAAACAGCGGACACCCATGATCAAGCAGCTCCTCCTCTAGCCATCCTGGTGCTGTCCCAAGTTACCTGGTGGAAAAACCACAGAAAAAAGGATGAGTACAAAGGCACTCAGTAAGAATCTCCAACCGGAGTACAGTACAAAACAACATATCATCTAGCATCCAAGTATACATGCAAATAGTTAACAACACAGAATCTCTGGAATGAGTTGTCAATACAACTCCTGAGTCAACGGAAGTCTCTTACTTTCAGCCTAGTGATCAGCTCAATAACTGATCCTAAACAGATATCCTCGAAGGTCTCATACCCTCGGCCAAATGACCAACTCAAAAGTTGATCCCAAACAAATATCCTCGAAGGTCTCCTACCCTCGGCCAAGTGACCAACTCAAAAGCTGGTCCTGACCAGCTCTCCAAACTGGTCCTGGGACATCCAAGAGAGTACCCAGTGTCTTGCTCTAAAATCGAAAAGGAAATGGTGTACTCACGAACATTAGCCCGACGGAGCTCTCCTCTCGGTGCCCAACGCGTGTGCGGGCACACTGCATGCTGCTGCAAACCGCATAAATGTGGGAGCCTAGGGACAAACTACGCCAGTTTAGGTACGCATGCCTAAAGACTCGGAAGCGGTGTCACTGATCTACAGTAGTGTGAGGCCTCGACACTCAATTGTAGCAGCTTGAAAACTACCGATGCCTGAAGCTAAGAACCGCCCGGGCAGGCTTGCATCCGTGATGGGCTCTACTCTAGCAGGCTACATACTAGGCTTATGCCAGTGTGGTAAGCTAGACCATGTCCGACTGCTAGGGGTGAGAACAAGTCCTCACTGATCCCGACCTGTGGGGACAAATTACTTTATGTCTGCTCTCAGCCTCTAGATGATGACAACCTAACAAGTCCTATCTAAGAATATTCGACTCTGTTCCCTAACAATCAAACATGCTCAACAACATAAATACAGCCTAGCATGGTACTACGAGTTCAAACAGGAATCACATCGCATGCTGGAAAAACAAACCTAGCATAGCACTAACATGAGGAAACAGGAATAGTCATGCTAGCAGAAAACAGAACAACATACAATCTTATCCACTAACTTGCTTGTAAATAGTAAACATGCAACAAGAATACAATCAATGAATATTTTGTAGGGCCCACACAACCCCGATAAAAAATCCTTATCTGGAAAGTAAGCAGAACGAACACACAAAATAAATGCTCCTTGAGCTGCAGAACCAATGGATAAACAACCAAGGCAACCAACTCACAGGGCTCGGAATAAAGGATTACCCAAAACTGAGAAGAATAGGCTCGGCAGCATGGCCTTGGTGGAGGCAAAGAGAAGGCGGTAGGGTGCTGGGCTGTGCGGCAGTGAGCGCAGATGCGCAGACTTGGAGGACCTGTGTGGGGCTGGCGAACACTAGCGAGTGAGCACGCGAAGATGCGCGGCAAGGCTCGGCAGTGCTGCAGCTGGCGAGCGGTACGGGTGCGTGTGGTAGCTCTCGGTAAAACATTGCGGCGAAGCCTTGGGATCATGAAGACTACGATCAATGGTCTTGGCAAGGGCGAGCAGGGCTACGGCAAGGTAAGCGCTCGCGTGCGATAAGATCAAAGGACGAGCGGCAGGTAAGAGGACGCGACGGCGAGGGCTGCGAGGCCTTGCGATCGCAAAGGGCTATGATCGCTGGTGCGTACGGCTCGAATCGGCAAAGGGGGCTTGCGATCGGGCTGTTCGGAGGTGTTGATCTCAGTAGAGAAAAGCAGCTACTTGGGCGGTGATGCTCGGCTGCGATCTTGCAAAGAGGAGAGAAAGTTCTTGGCTGGAAGAAGAAGAAGACGGAAAGAAAGAAGAAGAAAATGAAAGATCGACTAGGGTTTCGAAGGGAAAAAATGATTAAATAGGGTCCTCGTTGCCAAGTGTCAAAGTCAACCCACCTTCGAGTCCCAACGAAGGAACTTAAATTCTATTTTCCTCTTTTTAATTAAACTTCAAACCTCTACTCATCTAGCTTCGAGTCATGGTGAGGGAAAACTTAAACAACTATTTTTCTCTTTATTCTCTTTTAACCAAAAGGACCTCCAACCTTCGAAAACCTGAAATTGTAAAAGTAACCCGAACTCAGCAATTAACAGAAATAGCCCTGAACCCTGATTATTTACGGAACTCCTGAAGGCAAAATTACCAAAATGTCCCTAAGGCTCAAACTACCCTAACGGCTAACCAAGCAACTTGATAAACAACCGAACATACCTGGGGAACCAAAATGGAAAACTGGGCCGTTACATAAAATTATTAGGATAAGAGTTATGCAGAAAAGTAAAGCTTGATTTGGATAAGTTGTTGTGATTTGTTTTGAAAATGAATGGGAAAATCATCATTAATGCAGATCTCTTGATTTCCGCTGGAATTTCTTGATTCATGTCGTCTTTTATTAACATCTTGAATTTCTGCTTTGTTTCCTTGTTGACGTAATTTATCGAATGCAACTGCCATGTCAGCGTGTGAATTCTTAGTAAGTGTTGTCATTCGCATTTCTTAACCTCTTCAACGTACCTTTTAGCATATTCCTGCATTATACAAACTTTCAGCGCAGAGTATTCAATATTTATGTTTTTCTTTGCAATACTGCGTTTTCGATGCTGAATTATGAATGCATGCTAATTTTTATGTTCTTTAATCCCATTACTTCTGTTAACGCTCATTTTTCCCCTTTATTTCTAAAATAATGCAAACTAAAACAGTCTAAAATATGTTTAGCTATCAATTACCCTTTAGGTATAGTAGATGAGGAAGTCTATTTCTCTTCGGTCACGTAGTACTAAAGATGCTAATCGCGTGTGGTTGCTAAATCTTCACCTTTCTAGGTGGTCAGTGTGTTTTCCTTAGTCACTTTTCCGCAGCACCTTGTTCCTGCGTTTAAGTTAAACAGTTACTCTTCCGCACTTAAAAACTACCCTTAACTTATACCAATTTGCTTGCCAAACTCCCCCACAATGGCGCCAAAAACTTGACTGGCGATCCGGGTGCTAATATATTCGTACAATTATTAATTCAGAGTTAAACTTATCACTAAGTATTCCGTGGAATCGCTTATGCACAAGTATAAGCAGTTGGACTTTAGGAAGTAATAAGTATATAATTTTATCGATCCCACAGGAAATTTGTAGAACATCGATATAAGTCAAAGGTCGAATGTAAAGAACAAGAATGGATTCAAAAGGTTCTTGTTTTGTTCTGGAATAATAAATAAATCTATGCTTATTCTAATGCTTTAAATCAACTAAGTGAAACCGAAATCATACTTCCCTTACAAATAAATATTTCGGTATTTGATGGTGCAAAATCCAGCTTAAGCTGCGATTCTACACAAATAGGCTCAGGGCTTCGTACGCGCTAGTGGGATTAACCTTAATCCCCATTAATGATGCAAAAGACTTTGTACCAGACTAAACGTAACCTGTTAGGTCTTTCGCCAAGTTCCTCCTTCAAGTAAGCTGAAGGCTAGTATGCATGGGTAGCTAGCCGACGCATGCTTAAAGAATAAACAGCATTATAAAATCTTTCACCCGCATTCATATTTTACTCGATACCCTAAGTTAACTTAAAATTCCTAATTCTAACTAATTAACTAATAAAAGAAACGTTCGGATTACAATTCAATTTAAATCAAGTTAAGTTGTCATGAGAAAATTAGCATATACTAAACTTCAACTTCAAGTCCCCTTCTAGAGTACTTGACTGCAACCAGTCGGTACGTTGCCCATAGATTTACTTTTAAGTGCAAGCATTACGTATGCAGCTAGTGAGATGGTTATCCCTAACTCTCCTCTAAAATACATAAGACTAAGTATTGTCTAGTGATTACGGTGAGGTTAAGCCCTTAACATTCCCTTTTCCAAGGCAAATGCTAAGCACTCACGAGTGGACGGTCAATCGCCCCGCGATAAATAAATTTAACCGCCACTCTTACTATTTTTCTCACTTTACTTGACATTTAAATTAGACGATAACACTACATATTTCTCCTAAGGTTGCTTCTTGATGTTAAAGCTAATCGTAAGTTGCTTACAGGAGATCAAATCTGAAACAAAGAACTCATAGAAATAACTTTCAAAAAGAGTTACAAACTACTCCTATGAAATGCAATAAAACAACGTATGAAATATGAAATGCAAACTACAATCTATTACATGATAAACTAACTATCCATGGAGTTGATAGAATTTCCAACATTGTTGCCAACGAAGTCTTCTTCTAACCAACACCGCCTGGTACTGATTTTTTCCAGGACTTCAAATGAACAGAATCCACCGAGATCTTCTAATAGACCCTGACATCTAGAACGCCTATCAACAGTAATATCCTCTATGAACCAGCACACTTTCTTCTTCGATTTTTTTTCACAATTTATAGAGCCTAAGGTTTCTTGCTGACCACGTATAATCCTTGCACGGATCTTTTTTCTGGAATATTCGTTTGATGATTCTTTCCTTCTCGGTTCCATTGATTCCGTAATTCGATTGCAGTCCAGCCTTTTCTTTTGACTCGTCTACTTCAGTCTTCTTCCGCATCCGTAGTGCTTTTCTGTGAATTTAAACACGTCAGTGAGTTCTAAGCAGTAAACACAGTTTTCGCACTTATGCGCGCGTTTTACCTCTAGAAACTGCATTATTCTTAAACTCCTAGTATGCGCGTGTTGTATGCGTGATAAATGCGAATGTAGTCATTAACTATCCATTTTATGTTGTTTGCTCGCTTACTAATGAATAAAATGCAGAGTTAGGAAGCTTAAATAGTGCTATTATTTAGCGCTAACAACTATTCATGGTATCTTGGAAAGTAGAGGGCTTTAAGAGGTTAGGATCATTAGTTACATTTAGTGCATAACTTATGCAATTTGCCTTACAAAACCTAATATGATAACTATGGTTAAGAACTATCACTACTACAAAAAATAATATAGTTGATGCTCAACTTTTTTAAATAGTTGACGTTTATGAAAAAAAAAAAAAAAAGTCAAGTAATATACTTTAAATATGAAAGGCATCAACTAATATCAAAAGATGGGATAGGATTTGTAGCTCCCTTTTAGTTGACGTGTTATGTGTGTTAACTATTATGATACACCTGTTAACATATACAAAACGTCAATTAATATTTATTAAAAATTAAAGTATTAATCTAATTTAAATAAAAAGAAGTTAATGTGTTAAAAGCGTTAAGACTTAAATTATTAAATTTGGTTTAGATTTTGCGGCGTCTTTGTTTTAGGTTTTTTAATTTTAAGTTAAAATTTGGAAGTGTCTCATGCGGAAAACGCCACAATCAGCTCTTTGAGAATCGCCGCCCATGCTTCTTTCGGTGTCCGTTCCGCCAATGCTGCCGTAGCTGCCTCCATCTCAGACGATACTCGCGACCTAAAAGACCAGGTCTACTTTACTTTTTACTTTTTTTTATTTTAGTTTGTTGTGGAATTGGTTACTTGGGAAAGTGATTTTGAATATTCTCCTAATTTGTGTTTGGATGTATTGACGATTGGATTAGGAGGAAGTTCAACGATTTGTTTGATTTTGGGGATTTTATGGGTTGTATCTATGAATTTGGTTGTTTACTGCCGTTATTTTTTTGGATTTAGAATGATGGAGGATAGAAGAGATGAAACATTGGGAATATTTGTTCATCGAGTCTCTGGTTACTTTTGCTACTGCAGATTTGGTTTTCTCGAGGTTCCTAAGGCCATCTTTCTTCTTCATTTTTTTTTTATATAATTTCTCATAATACTTCCAAAGACACTTTAATCTTTCATGATATTGATCAACAATCGGCATTTGTTTTCAGATAAAATGGATGAAATGAGAGTCAAATAGACAACCATTTTTCCTAATTTTGACTAAAAATTCGTCGGTTGTAGTGTTGTTGTCTTCAACATTGGGCCCAATCAAAAGTGGTTCGTCATTTAAAATTTTATTACCAATGGATTTTACTGGAATTGATACTCAATAGCCACCCAAATATGAGCTTACCACTATACATTTTTCTGTGGTAGGTAGGATTTTACTGGCTGGAGGGAGGTGGGAGCGCGAATGGCTGTGACTTCTAGTCTCCACTTTCAGTCTATTTTAATCCAACTTTTCTGTTATTACACTTTGTTTTCATTGTTGGTTATATTTTCATATTCAAACACCATTTGGCTTTGTTTTTTGTTCAGTTTCATTCCATCTGTTGCTACCATTTTGATTATTCATTTTAAATAAAACTTTTATTCTTGTGAAAAAATATTTGTTGTTTTTCAAATAATCCTCGAAGTCGTATATTCCTAAATGTTGGTGTTAGCTATGTCGTCTGTTAACTTATTGTTTCCTTCTTTTAAATTCTTCAGAATTTCTTATACGAAACATTACTATGGTGTTAGTTTATATTTCTATGAGTTGAATCTCGATAACTAGTAGATTGAAAAGAAAAGAGATCAATGCTTTGTGTTTATTTGATAAATCGGCTTTATGAGATCAACACTGAATTAGTAGCAAGTCATCAGCTTACTCTTATGCTTGAAGGGTTGCTCTTACATTCCACTGCTTTCCTTTTTGTTTGGTTCATTTGCGCATGCTCTATCTGATGTTTGTTGCTGCTAGAATACCAATATACCATATAGACCAAGACATGAAACTGGTTGTTAGTTGTAACCACTTCAATCATTTATCATCATATTCTTAATCAGGGGTTCTTCTTAAGTTGCAAAGAAAGTGAGAATTGAGAAAAATGTGAACCAATTTATTACTCAGTTCAACAGTTTTTTTCTCCTTTAAATTAATTTGTCCATCGCTCATTTTTTATGTAGGCAATTGGTAATTTTATCTAAGGATCACTACAAGAAAAAAGGGATACGATAACCAACAAAAAGTGCTACAATAGAGTTTTTATAGCTTTTTTCTAGAGTCCCGACAGTCTATGTTATTAAAAGTCAGGAACTTTTGATAGCCTTTTTTATTAGTTATAACAATGGCTATAATAGACCATGAATACGTAGCTCATTTATCTTGATATTTTTTTTTATGTACCATTAGTACTTCGAGTTATAATAAGTTTTTTATAACTAATGGAGCATGTTACCATACCAATTTGATAGACAATTCTTAATTGTATTATATTGCTATTATATCTTTCCATAACTTTTTTTGGTTGCTATACATTATTAATTATCACAATAGTCAATTTTATAGCTTTTGTGCACCATTGAAGTATTCTATAAACATGCATGCAATGTTGTTACATTACACATAAAATACCATCGTCTTCTTTCTTTTTAGCTAGACCTTTATAAACCTCTACATCACAAATTAGTTATTCAATTGGAAAAAGAAAACTCAACCATAAATAAATTCATCAAATAATTGTATACAAGAGAAGCTCAGTTGGGAAAATATGTTAAACTCAACAAGTTCTAGTTTTGGACACTTTGCATGAAGAAAATGTAAAGTACAAAGGTTAATTAAAAATGAGTGACATCTCCTCTCCTTCTACGTTTAGTAAAGTCAACCTTTCCCCACCTGCAAGAGATTGAAAAAATAACCACTGGCATAATCAACCAATATATAAGAGAAAATAATATAAAAAATGTAAATTCAATTGAATGGTAAATTTTCAAAACTAAGATAATCACTTGCATAATCCCTTCTGTGATAATTGCATTACTCTGTTGCTCGGTTGGAGCAGGGGTGAAAATCTTACGAGCTGGGGATAACGTTGTGACATTTCTTAACCATGTTGTAAGAGTATTTATTCACCCTTTTCCACACTTAGTCTTGATTAGCTATGAGCAAGATAACTTTCTTTTAGTAATTGGTTAAAGGACAAATCAGACTTTACTGATTGTATATTTAAATTTCTATTCTAATATTTCAAAAGGTACAAGAATCTCTTTTCTAAATTTCGATTCACTTTCTTGCAATCAAACCACATAATATATCGTTTTATGATTAGGGAATGGAGGAGATGACACATTGCATATAATTGACAATTATTCCCCTTTATTCCATTTCAATTTCAATGCATTCACTTTCTTTTTTAATTCTTGCATAATTTTCCAACATTGCCCATTATTCTTATTTTACTGAATCGTTTCGTAGGTTGCTTATAATTCGTAGTAGGTTAGTGATAACTCTCAAATAGAACACATTTTAGGCTATTCTATCATGCATTATTCTAAGGTTCAAGGAGAATAATTGGCCTATAATATGTAAATAGCGAATAAAAACTAGTAGAAGTCGCATACATTCATGAATTAGCATCAGAAGCACAGTTTCACGGTTTTAACATAAATATTGTATAAACTGTGCTAAATCAATGCGCAATGCAGGAAATGCGAAGCTTAAGCACGAGAAGGACAAATCAGCACGAACAATGACAAGCAGTGCAAGAAAGCGCTAAACCATAATGCAAACACGTTCGAATGGTCACACCAACAAGGAAACAAATGAAGAATCAATCAAGCAATTAAGTTGGTGTCAATCAAATAAATCCCGACGGAAATCAAGAAATCGTGCATTAATGAAAATTTTACAGCTCCCCTAAACTTACTGACCAAGTAATTCATCTCTATAAATAGAAAGAGGGAAGCCGAGATTCGGTGAGCTAGTCGGTTGGCCAAATGCCAATCTTAAGGAGAAGCAGCCGGTGGTGTTCATGAAAGCCGATGACAAGGGGACTGCACACTTGACAACCGCACCAATTCCAACTTTTTACTGTTTTTCTTAGGAGTAGTCTATAGTTGTGAACATTTAGTAGTAGTAATAAAAGTAGCTGATTTTAACTTTCTACTTGTGTTTATTTTCATGCTGCGTTATTGGAGTTGTTGATGAGGATTTATTTGTAGAAACATGTTAAAAGTGTAGGTTATCATGTTTTACACTGCTGCATTTTTAATTAATACACATGCGTCGATTAGCTATCCACGTATGTACCCTGCGACAAACTCGGAAGAAGGAGCCACAAGATGGTCCAGTATGCTACGTTAGGATTGGGTGAAAGGTTTTTCACCATTCAAAGTGTTAGGGATAACCTTACTAACGCTTGCGTCGCTCTGAGTTAGTATAGAGATTGCAGCGGAAGTTAGATCTGCCATAAATCATTAAGTGCGAAAGTTACTTTTTAGATTAGGGAAGCAAGAAGTTTGATAACTAGTTCCACATTGTTAACATCTTTTGCAACTGTTTTCTTCACATTACTCATTGCATTCACATTTACTTCTCGTTTACATTAGCATTCATATTTACTTACTGTTAGCATCAACCACAAAACCAACTGCAAACCCATTCTTTACTTTATTTGCATGACTCTCAAGATAGAAGTATTACTTTTAACCTCAATCCCTGTGGAGACGATAAATATAACTACTTATCACTTGCTACGTACTCAACTGCGAATACTTGCGTATTAATGTGATTTGAAGCGTAGAACTTAGTTTAACACTTATAATTAATTATTAGATTATTTATACCACACCAAATATCGCGCACCAATTAGTTTGGGTCTTTGAGAATTTGTTCCATTGTCGTTTCGGTCTTTAATTCATATTCGACGACCCAAACTCTCTAATCGTACAGGCTTGCTTCAATATTTGATTTTCTTTTCAATTTTACAAAATGTTGCGTGTGAAGTTCTGTTTATTGTTTCCCTTATAATGTGTTCTTTTTTTTTGTTGTTTCATGAATGATCCCATCATGTGACCAACTTGTTTGCTTTTTTGTGACCTGGTTGTTCCTAGACAATGAAATTAGTTAAATCGAGTTTTTCCCCAAATATCGATTAATGCAATTCAATGCAATATAACTTTACTTCGAGTTTTTTCCGAGTGTCTAGAACGCCCATCAACTGTAGTATCCTCTCCGAACCAGCACACCTTCTTCTTCAATTTTTTTCACAATTTATAGAGTCTGAGGTTTCTTGCTGACCACGTACAATCCTTAAGCAAATCTTTTGTTTAGAATATTCGTTTGATGATTCTTTCCTTCTCGATTCCATTGATTCTGTAATTCGATTGTCGTCCAGCCTTTCCTTTTCTGTTCTTTTGACTCGTCCACTTCAGTCTTCTTCCGCATCCGTAGTGCTTGAATTTAAACACGTCAGGGAGTTCTAAGCAGTAAACACAGTTTCTGCGCTTATGAGCGCGTTTACCTCTAGAAACTACATTATTCTCAAACTACTAGTATGCACGTGTTGTATGCGTGATAAAAGCGAATGTAGTCATTAACTATCCATTTTATGTTGTTTGCTCGCTTACTAATGAATAGAATGTAGAGTTTAGGAAGCTTAAATAGTGTTATTATTTAGCGCTATCAACTAGTCATCAATAATCAGTAGATATGCCACGTGCTCTTAATACAATCAGTACACGCATAAAAATCACATAAGTCATGCTACAATCAGAATAAGTAAGCTAATACAGATAATTCGGCACACATATTAACCACAAACCTCGAGTAGGGGGTTAAAGGTCCCTTACCCTAATCGAATCCCCTAACTGCTCTCAAGAAATCCACTGAGCCTCCTATAATCAATTAAACCTCCCAACAGTCAATCCACTAATTTGAGTCATTAACAGAACAAACTAATCAAAACTAGCACCTTAAACTATAAAAAAACGAGTTTAGAATATTGAATTTACCAAAATACTCTAAAATGCCAAAATTCGACTCTAACATCCAACAACGGCCACGCCTCCCAACAGCTCGATCAATCTTTTAAAATGGGTCAAATCAGGTCAAAGCACTGTCTAAACTCAAAGTGTCATTTAAATGCTCAAGTGTCATCTAATGGCCAAGTGACATCTAATGAGGGCTGGTCAAATAATAAAAAGGTCAACCTTGGTCAAGGTTGAAATGGCTAGAAAACTCCTAACTAGGCAGTCGACCCACCAAAGAAAAACAACGAGGCTGCTTACCTGTTGTTCACGGAGGAAAGGTTGGCTATTTGACGCAACCACTTCTCGAATCTAGACGGCGAAAAATGAATGGAACCCAGTTGGCGGTGCAACCTCATGAGACTCCTAGGCTGCTTGAACCCCTCAACGGTGAAGCTAAAAGCGATAAGCGAAGCTTCATTTGCAAATGACGAAGCCTCGCTCTAGGGCGGCGCAATCACAGCTGCGACTACGAACTCACGATTGTTCTTCGACGGGAGGCTCACTCTCGTAGTGACAATGCTGAACAAACTGGGGGAAGACGGTGGCGCAAGCTCGCTACTCAACTGAGGACTCGTTCGAATAAATGGAGAAGGAATTGCTAAACTCAAGCGTGAACTGTAGTGCAATGGGATAGCCTAGGGTTTTGAAAATTCCTAATTTGACTTATATACCAAAGCCTAAATGACCTAAAAGTCCCTCACTTTAAACGTACCTACAAAACTTCCATCAACTTCTAAATAAACCTTAAATCCTCTTTGATCCACTTGTTACCACACAAAACAACATGTTATTACAACGCATATACAATAGTATGTATAAGTATGTACGCATATCTTAGACTAGAAAAATAATATGATAATATATGACAATGATATTTAAAATGTCTTTCTACATACAATGAATGAAGAAATTCAATTGCAAATGCATAAGTATGTACACATGCGTAAATGTCAAGATGTCAGCGTTTTGATATGATCTTATGTAGATGTATGTACATTTGACCAAGAGTAAGAAATTTAACTTGATCTCCTACGAAAATTATAATTAAATGTTCATTTATATCGAAAGGGTGGAGATGATACTACTTTCTAGGTTTTTATTTTTTTTAATTGTTTATCGAATCTAAATATCTTTTAATAACATAATCTTTTTTTTTTGGGAACAATATAAATGAATATCTTTGTTTTTTTTTTAAAAAAAAAAAAGGGAAAACGGTTGAGAGGAGATAAAATTTTGGGGGATTTTGTTGTTAAGACTTTTTTCATTATTTTTTAAATTAATTTTTTCATAATTTAGACAAAACTACATAAGATACTCTTCTATAATTTATATTATACCTCATCCCAAACACCGATTTTAAGACCCAGATTACACATGCACCCCAAACATCGTTCTTCCAATATATCTCGTGCATACTTAACCTCCAAACACCGATTTCATTTTTGGAGTATTATTTTATTATTATTTTTTTAGTATAAGTTGGGGAGGAGGACCGCAAATCCTACAAAGAGGACACTACTGTTCTCAAATAAATGAGAATCAAATACCGATTTTCAAAATCAAACTCGTAACCTTGGTGTTGAACTGGATTGTCACCAAATAATAAAACTATCAGGCCACCAATCTTTTCGGTCATTTTGGGAGTCTTATAAACTTATCGTCTTGCAAAGGTTTATTTGATTAATAAGTATATAGAGAAAATTCCATCACAATATTTTTGGGATACCTATATGGAAATTGGAAACACTTATTCTTTAATTTTAGAATACAATTGAATGAAATTGAAAGTTTAGGGTGCTTTTGGGACTACGTTGAGGGTAGGTTATAATAACTTAACCGACCATTGATATAATAACCTATGGTTTAGCTCATTTATCCTAACTAAATAATTCTTAATAAAATTTTATGTGATCATAACACCTGTAATTTGTACAAATTATCATAATCTATATCATAAGAATCTGCTCATAAACACAGGCTATTATAACTTCCATCATTACCATAACTCTTTGCTAATAATATTTGACCGTAGATAATAACCTCTCTCATTTAAATGAGTTAAGATTTATTGAAAAGATTTGTGGCATAATAGTTTCATTGTTTGGTGGTAATTCACTTTAACATCATCATAGTCAGAGTTTGATCCTCAAAATCACTAATTTGAAGACGATTTGGTAGGGATGCATATGAATTGAATTGGATTATGTTGAGTTAAGATGATCGATCAACCCAAATTTTCTTATTGATAAATCTACTAACCCATCTGGCCCGATGTGTTAGAGCAATTCAACTTGTTTGATTGGGTCATCGAGTTATTTTTCTAAAAAGAAAAGAAAATCATTTTTATTTGTTATATAACTTAAATTTTCATATAAATCAACATAATAACTTCCATTAATGATTGAATTTTAATTTATGTTATGAAACACAAAAAAAGTATTTGAAAGAATTTTGGAGGATAAAAAGTCCAAAAGAAATAATAAAATTAAAAGAAATACATGCACATAAAGTTATGTTACAGGTAAAAAAATATATTTTCTAAAATTAATCATAAATTTGGGTTAGGATAATCCTATATATAAATATTTAATTTATTTGAACTCAACTCAACCCAAATAAATTATCAGTCCTACCATTTGGCATAAGCCTCTTTACCATGGTTGGAGCTAAACTGTGGATTGTGTTTGGGGCTCTTTAAAGTTTCGAAGAGGCGAAGAAGTTACAATCGAGATGAAGGAGATTTTAGATAAGTATGCCATGGGAATTTGGTTCTAAGTTTTGTTGGAATTATGAATGGTTTTGTTATGCTCTGTCATGTAAACACTTAGAAAACAAATGACACGATGCTTCTAAACAAACAACACCAAAAAAAAGAGGAAATGTTTGAATATACAGGAATTCCAGAAAGAAATTGAAAAAGAAAAAAAGAGCAAAGAGAGAAGGTAATAAAGAGTAGTCGGAGCAAGAATAACGAGGGATCGAGAAAAGAGGGAAAAACCAAAAAATCGCGGACCGATTCACTTGATTTTAGGGTTTTGCATGAGGCTTTAATCCAAGTTCCAATTAACACACACTAACTTGACCCTTCCACCAAACGCGGTTAAAGAGGGGTTAACTTAACCCAACCAAACACACCCAAAAGAGGAGAGTTACATCATTATTATTATTGTTGAGATTTCAAAAGGGTGTGTAGTTACTCTGAGTATGGTGGAGCGGGGAGGTTGCATTCAATTGAAGAGTGGTCCGATCAGATTCAAGCTCGAAATTCCAGCAAGGTGGGGAAGAAGCCAAGCTTGTTTCATTGTATGTTAAACAAAACAAAATGAAGATGAAAGATAAAAGTCAATCACAATCCTTCATTTCTTGACAAAACAAGATGGACCTTAAAAAACCCTTTACCCATCAAAATAATCAGACACATTAAAAGTTCTTTAGATTTTTAACCTGCCTGCATCCTTCTGCATTTTTTATAGCTTATTTTCGGTGCAATTCAGCTATGAGTTTAAGGATTAGAACTTGCCTTAACTCCATAATACATAGACATATCCATTATCAATGAGCTAAGTCCATTTGCAACCATTTTATCTAATTTTGACGTATATTAAAAACAAAACTAATTTTATCGCTGTTTACAGACCAATGAAAGTTGATCACCAATATACACACACAAGAAAAAGTAATAAACTATCGAGAAAAAAACCCAGTCTAATTTTCTTATTCAACCTTCTTGTTTTTTTTTTTTTTTTTTTTTTTTTTTTTTTTTGAAACGTTTTATTCAACCTTCTAATAACAGAACAATACATGAAACCGAAAATCAAAAGTAACAAATGAAAATCCAAAACAACGACGAAGATGAAGAACACAACAAAACCAGAGAAGCTACATAATCAGATTCAAAGCTTAATCACGAAGAAGCGTAACAGCAAAGGAGATCGTACAACCCAACAAACCAAGAACCGCCACAAAATAATACTTCCTGATCATTCCAAACACAAAATCCATGGATCAAAAAAAAAAAAAACAAAATGAATCTAAAGAGAGAAGGTGGTTTGAGAAAACGAACCCGATATTGAGGCGATTTTCAGGGACGCCGGTGGAGTAGCCGGTGAAGTAGAAGAAGCGAGTGACAACGTAGAGAAGACCGAAAGAAGCGGAAGCGCAAGGATGCCTAATTCCTCCCAAAATCATAAGCATGATGAACAAAGGCATCATTTCTAAGGAATTCTGGTGCCCTCTCTGTAACAAATTTTCCAATTACGCTCCAAATTTCAGACTCAGAACACAACAAATTAGGGAAAAACATTCAAACAAACCTGGACGCAATTGAAGAGGTTCGCATTAATGTTTTCGGATTCGAGAGCGTAGAGATTAGGGTAAAACACATTATACCTAAAATTTCACAAAAACGAAACAGAAAGATCGATCGATCAATAAGAATGTTCATAATTGAAAAGAAAAAATTAGAAAAGAGAGACGAGAATGTACTGCTTGCGAGCTCGGCCGACCTGAGCGGCCATCCAGAAATTGAGAAACATGTAGAGAACGAGAGCGAGGACGACGTAGCCATACTCTCTTGGGAAAACCTCGATTGCGGCCATTTTTGGAGATGTTGGTGAGGATTGAGGGAGAATTAGGGCTCTTAATGGCAAGGGAGTATGATCGGCAACTTTTCCTCCAAGCTACTTTTCATTAATTGGGCCAGCTCTCAAAATTGACTGAATTGTTTTCTGGAATTGGGGATCACACTTTCAGAATCTTCACATTTCTGTGTTCACATTTTGTTCATTACAGTGGCCGTATTTATTCATTTTTTGAGAATTTGTATTTTTGAATATTTAGTTATTTCAATATAATAATAATTTTTAAGTGCGTCCAAGTTGGATTAAAGGAGATTTTTTCAACCAACCAAAAAAGATGTTCATGGCTCACAACGGGGCTGGAGAATAGCTCCCTCGCCACCGAAATCATTCTCCGTTTTAATGAAATTCACAATTTTTTTGCGGGCATTGGGACGGATTCCCCTTTGGGGAATTCTCGGGGATCAGGACGGTGATTCCCCATCTGGAAATTCGTGAGAATCGGGTTCCCCGTGGGAATTTTTCATGTTGAATTTTTTTTTTCTTTTTTTATATTTTTTTAATTATAATTTTAAATAATCAAATTTTCTAATAAAATATTTATAAGTTTCAATTATATTCTTACCTATAAAAAAAAAATATGTCATTTGAATATATAATTTCACTAAAAAAATATTTATTTTATCTAAAAAGTAAAGTAATTAAATGAGATAAAAATAATTTTAATAAAAAAAGTTTTAAAAAAATTGTAAACGGAGCAGGGATCGGGGAAATGGGAATGAGGAATGCATTCTCCGTCCCCTGCCCCGTTCCCCGCCTAACCGGATTCTCAGTCCCGTTAAAGGCGGGTCCCCTTGAGAAAAATGGACATCTCTATTTGGGATGAGTGTTTTTATTTCAAATATAGATTTACTCTTTACTATAAAAGAACACAAAAATGGGAATGATTATGGCCCTAGAATGATCCTTTAATATTAAAGTTTGAAGTTATTTGTTTTTTCTTATATATATTACAATAATTGAGGGTGGAGAATTCCAAGTTTTGGTCATTAAATGTACATTGATATTATTGAACTACTACTCTTATTGATTTGAAATTATTTGTATTGAGTGTAATATCAATTGAATTATGATTATTTTTTCTATAAAACATCTTTTTAATTATATTTCAAATAATAAATTAATATTTGTGATTTAATTTTTATTTATATTATGAAAGATACATTCTAAAACTAAAAAATATATATTTTAAAGAATTTTGGAGAATAGAAAATTCAAAACAATAATAAAATTTATATAAATATATGCATATATATAATTATGTTATAATACTTATTTTTTTTAAAAAAAAATGAACTAATGGATGGGTTTAACTCTGGAAAATTTTGTAACGACCAAACTTCTTAAAATACTCTAATGAGGTGTTACGGGTGTATGTATATTAAAATCCTCAAAAAATCAATTTAATAACCACATACATTTTTCCAACGAAACCTCGTAAAATCATGAAACAGTACTAATAGTTCGAAAACATACAAAACATGGTTCAAAACGAAATACAATTCAATAGAGTTTAAAACATGAAGTTCGACACAAAATAGAAATAACGCGGAATGGAAAATGACGACACCGTGTCCATGATCGATGCAGCTCCCAGCCTAGCCACCTCGGAATGGATCAGTACCTGAAAATGTAAGGGGTGAGTATATCGAAATATACCCAGTAAGAAGTCTCACCAAGGGGTTAAGCATGAAAACAGAAACAAGTTAGAAGATACAACAACTGAAGCTAAGTGCCTCGTACATGTGTGTCCGGCCCCCGAGCCGGTCACGAGCAACCAATGTCAAACGACGGCATGCAAGCCGTGAGCAAGATATAACTAAATGCTGAGCAATCATCTGACCACTTTCAGGAGAGGACCACGAGGGAGGGAAACATATAAGTTCCCTAAACTTCGGGTCGGGACACGTCCCATACGGTGTCCGAAGAAACATACACAACTGTCTCGGGGTAGCCTGATCACCGTTAGAGACCCACCAAACCGTAACAGCGGAGACATACACAAACGTCTTGGGTAGCTTGACCTATCAGGAACCCACCACGTTGTGCTCGCGTAGACATACACAACTGTCTCGGGGTAGCCTGACCTATGCTAAAGACCCACCACACTTTCGCTGTGTAACTCTGATAGCGTATCAATAGAGACATACTGATAACTCTTAATTAGAGAGTTATTTAGTCCTCCAATTAGGTTGTTTTAACGAATAATCAAGCATTATTATCTGTTTTCAATGCATAGAATCACTTTGGAATAGAAAATTAAGCTTAAATTGCATTGCATGTAGCAAAGGAGGCTAGGATCAGAAATATTAAGAAAAAGAGAGTTTTAGTGACGAAATGTTAATGTTTGAAGCATTCGCGAATGAATTTCAAGACCCATTTGTCTCGTTAATTTGTTGCTATCATTTCAGGATTTTTGGAGTGTTAAGAATGCTGAGCCATGCCTGCATTAGAGGAGTTGAATTGAAGAAAAGAAAAGTCATTTCAAGAAAGTTCCAATGTCTTCAGCATTCGCTTAAGACATAACGGTTTTCTTGCAAAAGCTGCGATCCTGAGCAGTGTCAGAAAAGCTGACACGTGGTCCCTCTGCTGTTGGTCAGATCTGGTCGACCCTGGATTGGAGAGCAATACACCTTTTGCCCTAGAATCTCAGTTGTTGATTTAGTATGAAGTTGGGAGTATTTAAAGGAAATTTTTAGGGATGAGTGTGTGAAGGGCTGCAACTTTTCTAGAAAATTTTAGAGTGATCGATTTGGGAGCTGTCAAGAATCATCAAGGCGTCATCAGTGTTTGCAGCATTTATTTCCGCTCTTCTGCATTTTCCTTTTTAGAACCTTCTTCTTTTGCCTTCGTTTGTAGTTTTCGTCGTTTACCTTCTAGATTATAGTTTGAACTTAAAATTTCTGCTGGATGCTTGATGTATAACTTTTTGTAGCACTTTAATGCATTTTGAAGTTTTCTTAATCTTCTTGTTGGTTGCTTTATGTTGTTTGCTACTTTTCGGTTATATTTAAGCTGGTTAGTTTTTGTTCCATTGCTATTCTACCTTCATCTGCTATTCTTGATATTACTAGTTTCTGTTGCATAATGTTTACAACATTCTCACCTTCTATTCTTGTTCTTTTCAGCATAATCATGAGCTAAACTCATATAGGTGAGGGTTGAGGGATGAGTGTGTGAAGCATGTATCTTGGGAGAGTAAGGGGATGTTGGACTAAGACATAATATGCGTTTTAACTAAAAGCATGTTTCGACTGATCATCCATTCATGTTTGCTCTTCATTTCATCTTGAGAGAGAGAATGATTAGAGATATTCTATTCATGTCCATTAGTTTCATTGTTGGGAACTCCTACTTGTTAAAGAGGAAGGCTAGAAATAGTCACCTTGCTAGTGCACATTTCATGGTTCATAGCTTCAAGTTTAGATGCGAAAGCTCAAACTCGAAGAGCATGAGTGCATCTCGAAAGAGAGCGTTAGATCACATGTTATGCGGAGTCCAATTCTCACCATAATCTCACCTTGGATGCATGTTACTCACACTCAACATACCCTTAACCCGAACCTATCATCTCATTAAAGTAAAATCTATTGTTTACAACATTCTTACTTTAGTACTCTTGCATTGAACATTCGTTGCATTTTGTTAATTGTTGTCTGTTTTCTGAAGTTAATAGCATTGCGCATGTTTTGGTTAATTTCATCAATGTCTTTAGCAGTTCTGTCACATTTGCATGTTATTTAATTTCGTACTTAGTAAAAATAGTCTACCACCATCACTTTCTTTACTTTTATGTACGTGACTTTTCGAGGCACACTTATTTAGATAAGCCAGTCCCTGTGGAGAATGACTTGTAAAACTTATCACTTGATTGCAAACGAACGCGTATACTAGCGTGTTTATCTGTTGAATGCTTGAAACATCATACATTAAAGTGCATTATTTGACTAAATTTATATCTAATTATTCGAGCACTCTCAGCCGATCAAGTTTTGGGCGTCGTTGCCGAGGACTGGTGTTTTTAAATCTTTTTAAGTGTCGTCTGAAAAGTGGTGCTTACTTGATATTGGTGTTAATAGCATTGTGTCGTTATTTCAAGTTTTGGACTGTGCATGAGTGATTTTCTTGAGTTGGAATTTAAATTTGATCCTAAACCAGAGAGGACGTTTCACAGAAATCGACGAGAAGCAAGAGCTAGAATGGCTAATCAACAAGGACATTATCTGGAGAATGCTCCAAATATTGATTCTCAGAACATGAGACCGTATCCAATTGCAGTGCAGAATTCGATTATCAACAATGCTAATGCTGCTAACCCAAATGCTAATCTCAATCAACCGATAGACGAGAGAGATAGAGCAATAAGAGCTTACGCTGATCATGCTACACATGGGTTGAATATGAGAATTGTAAGACTAGATATTAGAGCTAGGAATTTTAAACCAAAGCCAGTAATGTTTCAGATGCTGTAAACAATTGGGCAGTTTGACGGCCTTGCATATGAAGATTCGCATATGCATCTACGCTCATTTCTTGAAGTTACCAACTCATTTAGGATCCCATATGTTACTGAAGACAATCTGCACTTAACATTATTTCCATATTTTGTTGCAGGATGGAGCAAAGGCGAGGTTAAATTCATTGCCAGCAGGATCAATTGAAACTTGGGATCAGTTAGTGAAAAAATTTATGATATAATACTTTCCGCCAACTAAAAATGCTGATATCCGGCATGAAATCAATGGATTTCGACAGTATGATGATGAATCGGTGAGTGAGGCTTGGGAATGTTACAAGGAATTACTGCGAAAGTGTCCGTTGAGTGGCATATCATATTTAGTGCAGATGGAACAGTTTTACAATGGTTTGAATCAGCCATCTAAGACGATGCTTGACACAACAGCTAATGGATCTCTGATGAAAAAAACATACAATGGGGCCTACGAAATACTAGAAACCATCTCAATGAACAATAGTCAATGGTCTAAGCCGCATCGAAACTTTGTAAAGAAAAAAGGGCAACGAGAACTAGATGAGGTGACAGCACTATGTGCTGAAGTTGCAAAGATGGTGAATGAGATGAGAACATTACGAATGGAACACGCTGTCAAATCACAGACTGTCACATCCGTTAATCAAGTGCAAGTGGAAAGCATATGAGTTTTGTCAACACAACCCTGCCTAAAAAAATGTATATGGGGAATGTGAGTAACCAAAGGCCAGTGAATAATCCATATTCAAACACTTATAACCTTGGATGGAGGTAGCACCCAAACTTTTCATGGGGAGGCCAAGGTAATGCTGTGAACGCTCAACAGGGGCAAGCAAAAATGCAATAACCACCTGGATTTGCAAATTAGAATGCGCAAGGGTTTAATTGTAAAAACTCGACTAAAATCACTAATTTTAGTATGACTTTACTAGCATGCATGATAAAATAACTCATTAAAATTAAGATTAAATAGTCAAACATGCTTTTGCTTAAAAACAATTCTTAAATAACTGTAAAGTTTCAGCTCCTGGCTAGAATAAGTTTAAACTGTAATTGAAAAGCAAACAACAAAAATTTAAAATAGTTCGTGCCCCATAGAAAATTTCAAATAAAATAAATGGGACACATGTCCCCTCCCATGATCATTCGTTGCCTCCAACTCACCCACCACGGTTTACTCCTTTACTTGAAAGGGGAAAAATGATAAGGGTGAGTAATGTGAATTACTTAGTAAGAACTCCCACCTAGAGTATAAAAATGCATACATCAGCTCAATACCTAACCAACAACTGCCCTCATTATCTACAACACGCTCAGACTCAGAGCTCTAAGCTGAGAACCTCTAGGCTCAAC
>JBBMKA010042152.1:0-21412 GCA_037833695.1 Sechiopsis laciniata | reverse complement strand
GTAGAAAGAGATGAGAAAATGTTAAAAAAAAAAAAAAAAAAAACAAAAGCATATGTGCACTCACTAAAAAAGAAAATCTCAAAGAAGAACGGTAAAAAAAAAAAAAAAAAAAGAGCCACGTAGGCAGCCCTGCAGGGTCTCCTTGAGACTTTCCTGCAGGGAAGTAAAGCCCCAACATAAATAAGTGTTTTTTTATTCTTTGAAAACCATGCATAAATGGTAGGAGAGAGAAATGTATAAATTATGATATTTGTAATAATTATATCTCTAAACTTTTATTTTAATCGATTTATGATTTAAAATTTGAGAGTTATCGTAGATTGGAGGAGGACAAAATTGTCACTTTCCTTCTTCAACCTTTAGATATGGTGTAATCTCAAAATTAGGTGAGCTTCAATGGGAACCACATAGGTGTTGTCGTTCTCCATTTTAGCATCTTTTTTTTATGGTTTGCCATATTCTTCGCAAAACTGAGTATTCGTTGTTCGCCATCTTGACATCTGAGTGGCTGTCGTTTAGTGCTGATGTGTGAAGGGGGATTTTATCCCACAAATAGTAAATACAATAATGGCATTCACTAGTTAAACTTATACATTACCCATTTTTAATACCAAGTAATGTAGGTAATTTGAAGCTTCAATCTGGGTACCCCAATTATTACCCATATTCTCCCATACAATTGAATTTTAAACGCCAAAATGTCCTCGAGAAAGAAAGATAGCTTTTTAGGGGCCGATCATTTCGTGTTGGTCCAACATTTCCACTGAATAAGTATCTGGATTACCTCGTTCATAATATTCATGTATCTTGAGACGTGCCAGATTTTAGGATACCCATTTTAGAGCTAGTTGGATACCCTGCAACATGGATTTTTAAAATGCTCATGTATAGAGCATTCTTGAATGACATATTTACCCTTCATGAATTTTTTTTTATTCTATCAAATTTTTTTTGTAAGTATGTAACTTAAAATAAAATAATATGTTTTTTTTAGTATACGATTATTATGCATGCATTAACAACTAGACATACTTTTCAAAAAAAAAAATAACGGACCATACAAAATCTTTTTTTAGTACGATCATACGAAATTAAAAAAAAAATTGACCATACATAATTAATTATATTTATATTTTACATTTTATTTTAAAATAATTTTTATTAGATTAAATAATCATTTTTATTATTTTTAATATAAAAAATTAAAGTAATTGTTTTTTAAATTATAATTTTCAAATATAATTGTCCATATTTTCAAAATTTAGGGAATTTTATCCCTCGTTCAACAAATAAATTTATTTTATTAAAAAAACAAATAAATTTATTTTAGTTTTTCTTTACTAGTTAAATTCATTTAAATTAATAAAAAAATGTTATATAAATTTTAATTATATAAATAAGTTATGAAGGCAAGCTATAAAACAAATAAAATTATCTAAATATTCTCAAATACTCATATAATTTCTTTTTTTTTAAAGAAACTGATATAAAAATATTTATACAAAAAAACATGACTATTTAAAAATATCATACATCTATCTTTCTTGATATCTATAATTTTACATACGTTAGGATTTTGATTATTTAGATTACAATAATGTAAACGGCCCCTTACGCTAGTTTGTGACTACAAAGATTTTATTGGAAAAATATAAATAAATCATCCCAAACCTTGCATCGGGTAGTGGCATTTTGGTAAATACCCTGATGTAGCAGTGGCATTTATTGTAAGCGGCAGGCGACTATGTTGTGGACCGATCCTGCAAATTTTTTACTTATACTCATCGCATACTTTTTTTTTGTATGTTTATTTAATTATTCAGAGAATTATTTTGATAAAGATGAAGATATTGATGATTATAGAAGAAAATGAAAAATTAAAAAAAAAAATAATAATAAATAAATAAAACTTAAAAAGAGAGAGAGAGAGAGAGAATTTGAGTGAATAATGTTTTTTCTCTTACCAAGGCAAAGTAGAAGGATGGTGATCATCAAGGAAGAAAGGGTAGTCTATGAAGAATTGTTGTTCAAAACTCCTGTTGTTCCCATTGTTTAACCATTGTGAAAGATGAAAATAGCTAGAAAAGTTGATGAAGAGAGAAGACAGATACTAATTTTTTTTTTTTCTACATGATAATTTTGTCCTTTCTTTTTATGGCTCAAATTTAACTTAAAGGGTTCAATTACATCACTTAATAAATTTTAGGGGGTAAATCGATCAAACTAAAAGTTTAGAAGTGTGATTGCTACCAATATCATAGTTTAAGGGCAAATGGAAATCTAGACACTAAAGATTAGGGGCATATGGAGCCACAATAATAATGACTTTGTATATAAAATATGTACTATAAAAATTTTAGGGGGCCACACTATTAATCATATGACAAAAAACATATATACTTAAATATAATATTGACTCATTTATACATGCAAAATTGATGATTTAAAAAAATTTAGGAGGCACTGTTTGCATTTTTAGGTTTGTGAACCAAAAGTCTCTCCGTGTGAGAGTAGGTTTTTTTAGGCTTAATAAATTATTATTATTTAGGTTTTTTTTATCTTCTCTCCGTGTGAGAGTAAAAGTCTCTCCTTGTGAGAGTAGGTTTTTTTTTTCTTTTTGGTTTCTAATCAGCGGCCAATTGAAATTTTTTCATTCCTTTCTTCTTCCTCGACACCACTAATTTGTGAACCAAAAGTTCTACACAATGGTTTTCAATTCTTTATGTCGGCGTGGAGTTCAATGAAATTGACGAATGAGGAGAAAGTATTGGAAAAACCAAGAGGTAATATTGGTATGGGGATAGATGTGGATCTCGATCCTACAAGATTTTCATGGGGTCATTTTCCAAAGATTCAGGCTTTGTTAGACGTTTTGAAACCGCTTAGACGTGTGATTTCGATCAAAGCAAAAGAGAGGGATGGGGACATGTTCATTCCTTATCGTTTTGAGAAACTATCAGAGTTCTATTTCAAATATGACTTATTGATTCATACTGTAATTTGTTGTGATCGAGGTCTAGCAGAGGCATTCAGAGTGGTTGATGCGGCATCAGGATTCAAACCTTGGAGTGGAGGGGAAAGAAAGTCGATTTCTCATTTTGGTGATAATGGTTGATTGATTCGAAATGATAGAGCTCTGATGAAAGGTGGTGTTTCGGCAGATTCCGGCAACCTCCAGGCGGTGGTTGAAGAATTTGTGGCCTCTATAACGGCACCCACCACCACATTTATTTTCCATAAAGGGAAAGATTTTAAGATGGCCGAAATCAAGGAGAAATTGGTGGGATGGGTTAATTTTAATTTGGGAGAAGTTAAATGCACATCTGTTACAAAATGGGTTAATTTTAATGAGAAATTTTCCTTGTTAATGAATTTACAGGAGCATTTATTGAAGCATTTTGTAACAATTGGAGACCCTTTAATGAGGGATTTATTGGAGTAGAAATTGGTGGGAGGGGTTAATTTTGATTTGAAAGAAGTTAAGTGCACATCGGTTACAAAATGTGTTAATTTTAATGAGGAAGTTTCCTTGTTAATGAATTTACATGAGCATTTATTGGAGCATTTTGTAACAATTGACGACCCTTTAATGAGGGATTTATTGGAGCAGAAATTGGTGGGAGAGGCTTATTTTGATTTGGAAGAAGTTAAGTGCACATCAGTTACAAAATGGGTTAATGTTAATGAGGAATTTTCCTTGTTAATAAATTTACATGAGCATTTTTTGGAGCATTTTGTAACAATTGGAAACCCTTTAATGAGGGATTTATTGGAGTAGAAATTGGTGGGAGTGGTTAATTTTGATTTGGAAGAAGTTAAAGTGCACATCGGTTACAAAATGGGTTAATTTTGATGAGGAATTTTTCTTGTTAATGAATTTACAGCAGCATTTATTAGAGTATTTTGTAACAATTGGAGACCCTTTAATGAGGGGTTTATTGGAGCATTTTCGAGATTATGGTTTATATTTTTATTGGCGTACCCTGGAACTCAGGGACGCCAATCAACATAATTATCTTAATTTGGAATGTTCAAGAGATAGGTTACTCTTGGGCATTCCTTATTTTCAAGAAAGTGTTTACACTTTCTAGGCCTCTGTATTTTCATTTTTTCATCGTGTCAGTTTTTAAGTTATTTTTGTGTTTGTTTGTTTTCTTTAGTAAATTGTTGTCGGTTTGGAAGGTGTTGGTGAGTTCAGATGAGAAGTTGATGGATAATGGATTTTCTTACAAAGTTCTTTACAAGTTATTCTCATGGTAAAGATCTAGTATCTCTATGAGATCGATCTTTTTGTCAGCTACCTTGGTGGAGTCATATACCTCAGTGGAACTTATGTTGGACGGATTACCCCACAAGACTTTTCAAAATTCAACCTTGGAAGTGTTGAAGATAGCTTTGAGATCGGTTTTCTTGAAGTTTTTTTACTTCTTATTTGTTAAGATCATTGTACGAAGAGCTTTTCTTTTTGTTAGAATTTTTCTTAACTTTGAATTTTATTATTCTATTCGATACCAATCCGAGTTGTGGGTTTAGTCCAATTTAACTTGTGATGTTGTTCTCTATATTGTTTCTATGTTTGTTTAATGAAAGTTCGTTTTTTCTCAAAAAAAAAAAATTAGGAGACCACTAGCCCCTTGTATGATCCGCCCATGTTTAAATTAAAGGTGGTTTGTGTAATTTTATCATACTACAATAATAAATTTAAGATATCGAATGGATTGGTGGCGCGTTCGTTTGCTAGAGTTGTGGTAATCCAATTAAATTTCATGGTCACGGATTAGATCATGAAAATCGATAGTACATTTGGGTAGAGTTTGTAGCCCCTTTTCCCAAATTTCGAAAAAAAAAATATATATATATATATATATATATATATATATATATATAAAGTTATATTTATATTTAAGATATTTTTTTAAAAAAATTCAAAACCTATTTATAAAAAAGAGTTTTTTACAGCAAAAGAATACTTCTTTCTTTTGGAAATCATAACAAAAGAAGATAACTTTTAAACAAAATGATTTATTCCACGTAACATTTTGTTAAAAAAATAGAGGACTATCTGTACACGTTTGTTATATTTCAACATGTCTTGTTCAATAATTAAATATTTTATATGCTAGCAATGTCATGCTTTGTTGTAATAGTCATTTTTTTAATTTGAGCCCATTTAAAAAAGAGCAAAACTATGGGGACCCTACATTTTGGGAATGTGACATAATTGGTGCCACAAAAAATATTTTATAAAAAAACTATTTTATAAAATATATAATGTTTTGTGGTCCTAATGGTGCCACATCTTCAAAATGTAGGATCCTCATACACATATATGTGTAGAGAAGTTTTACTCTTTAAAAAATAAGACATTGCTCGCAAACCTAATATTTTGACGGTTACCAAAAACTAATAACTCAACTTGTATAAATATGTATTTGTGACGAAGAGATTAAAAACCATGGTAGATTTAGGTAGAGCTAGAGGACATGGCCTTTCCAAAATTTTGAAATGTAAAATGTGAATTACACATCAATTATATTTAACCCTTATGGTGAGTTTAGATGAACCTTCGATTAATGTGGGGTTAGGTTAACTAACTACATGTAGGGCGTGTGATTGAGCTAGTATATAAAACTTTTTGAGTTTATCTTCTACCTTTGAGAGAAACCCTAGCCACCATTTGAGAGTTCTAGATTCATCAATGACAATTATGAATGAGCTCGATCTAGATTGATCAACTCACATTCTGAACAGTGAAGTAGGCTAGTCTGAACCATTTTATATCAGTATGTTATTTTTTTCTCCGATTCCTTCTTTATTTGCTTATGTTTTCATCTATATTTGGTTCATTTTGGATTAGAACTATCATTTGATATATAGATCTAATCATTGTTACAACTTACAATATGAAATAAGTTATATATATAATAAAAAGTGGGTGTTGCATATATTTTTATATTATTTATAGCATGCACTTAAAATGGTGTCCCCAAATATTTGATTTTATAATATCTTTTTGTATAAAACATTCATATTTTATTATTATTTAAGTTATAGTGACCCTCTCAAATTTAGAATTTGTATATGATATTAAACTTCTTTAGTTTCCCAAAATAATTTATTATTATTATTATATCTTTTCTTAAAAAATTTAATATTTTCATTTTTTTTAAACAATGAAATCGGAATTTTGCTCTCCTATACTCAGGTATCACTGGCTCGTCCCTAGGCTGTGACATATTTTCATTTTTTTCTTTTATATATATTTTGATTTGAAAAACTGTTTAAAAATTAATTATGCATTCATTCTATAAATTAAATTTAATAAGGAAATTATTAGGATTTTCCCTATATAGAGAGGACACTATTACTCTAAAATAATATAAAGGTCAAATACCAAATTTCAGAAGCAAACTTATAAACGTGAAATTGAAATAAAGTACTATCCAGATAACCAACACGCCGCCAATCAATTCGAATTTAATTACAAATGAAATTAAAGTTTTTTCTTTTAAAAAAACATTTATGATGTTTGTTACAATTATATCTCTAAATTTATAACTTTAATAATTGAGCACAAATAAGAGTTCGACATTAGTGGGTTACTGTTCACATTTAAAGTTAGAGTTAGTTGTTACACCTACAATAATTTATATGTGATTTGTGTATGTTTTTTATTCAAAAGAAAACTTTGATAAATGAGCATGTCAAGTTTTAACAACCCCTACATTGATGACACTATTGCTCTCAAAGAATATGAGAGTCAAATACTGATTTTCATGATCGAACTCGTGAGCGTGGTGTTTAACTAGATTATCACCAAACAAAGAAACCACTAGGCCATGTTGGGTTTTAACAAAATATTAAAAGTCAATTGTTCCATATCGAAAAGATGTAAGGTAGTGATCTGTTTCAAACACTATAAAATGAACATGAAACCTTTATATTCAAAGGATCCCAATTAAAAGTGATTTAAGCTTGGTGTAATGACTCTAATTAAATTCCTTTTATATTCTCTTGTGGAAAGTGGGGTAAATGGTATGAGTAGTATAGGTTTTGAAGAGAGTGTTTATGTGAGTGAGATTGATGAGAGAATTATGTATGATTGTAATAATTTATCATATAGTGAAAGTTCTTTGTATCAATGATTTTTTGAGTTATCAATGATTTTTGGGTTATCTTTTATTGTTTCTCTTTTACCTTCTCAGTTATTTTTATGCTTATTCCTTAGGGAAGGTTTTTCCTAACCGGCCACTAAACTTTTTGATATTTTTTTTCCTCAACAAAAAAAAAAAAAAAAAAAAAAAGATGAAAACTTACCAGACGTAAAACGGTCCAATGCACATTTCAACATGAAGAAAGAGAAATATTTTCCTACACATTTATGTATGTGATACCAATGATACTACATATCTACATAAGTAGAGTCTTCAATATATATTAATGTGTAGGAAAGTATTTCACATCAAAAAATTGCGAGTGCAATTTCTCTCACACTTGCTGCAATTCAACTTTTAAAGAAAACAATAAAAAAGAGATAAGCCAACAAAACAATAAAAATGAATGATGTTTTAAAAAATAAAATTAAGAAATTTGTTTTATGTTATCTATTTTAATTATAACATTTTTTTAAAAATCATTTCATCTATGGTAGAATTTGAGGCGTGCACTGATTGAATACTATCAATAACATGGATTTAAGATTGTAGCATTGTTTGAAAACTATATGAGCACTGATTGAAGTCATTAAGCGTATGAATTTTTTAATCTTTTTATTAGATCAACTCCAATATTATTCAATGCACGAATTTTTTCTAAAAAGTTACTATTTAATATATTTTTAAAAAAAATTTATCATACATACAAATTTTCTAAAATTAACCACTTGACTTCTAGTTTTTAAAACTAAAGGTGTTTATTTTTCAGATTTTTGTACAATAATTTATTATATTTATAAAAAAAATATTAGGATTGGAAGCCAAAATTCATAAACAAAACATTATAACTTAATATCCTAGAAATTATTATTGAGAGTGAAATTTACAGAATTAATTTTTTTTCAAAAATAAAAATGTAAAACCAAATAATTGTTATTGATTTTATTTTTATTTTTAGAGGAGTTATTATTTAATTTGAAAATATATTTGACCGTACATTTTAAAATTCTAAAACAAGAAGGACAGCACGAGGTCTCTTATTATAAATTCATTAAGAAAAAAAAGAAAGAAATGATATGTCTTACATTCATTATTGACTTGTACGGACTGCCAACCCAACAAGAGGGAGAAAAGTTTGTTTTTTGTATTCTTGCCAACTTAAAATTTTATTACTATATATAATTTATTATTATTATAAATATCATGCTCTTACATTAATTTTTTATAAATATATATAGTACATTAGATATTAAAAGGTATCTTAATAAATGATAGATCTAATAATATTTGAATGTTAAATTTAACAAATCTTAAACAATATCTTAATAATTTATTTATGACACTCCCCTTGAGTTGGAGATGTAAATACACAAAATCAATTTGAAAACAAAATTGCACACACAGGTGCTACATTTAATGTTGATCTTATAGTCGAATTGAATATATAACTGCAAACAAGATGTTGAATGTCACACACGTTACAACACTGTACGAATTGCAAGGATTTCAGGAATCGTCAAATTGTTGTCGATTACATGAATAACACATATTTCACGAATCGTCAATTTGTCGTCGCCAGCTAACAAAATATACTACTAATACGATACATTATTACACTACATGACGAATCACACAGATTTCACGAATCGTCAAAATCGTCATTGATCATGTCACCAACCATAATATGCCACAAATAAAACATTGAGCGTGCAACATGAATAGTCAAATAACTCATACTTATGATAACCATATTTTATTTAAAGAGACTAGATTTTGAGAAATGTCTAAACTTTATAATTTTCATAAACTTCGTATAAATATATATTTAATACATAAAATATCAAATCTCAAATTTTGTTTAATAAATTCTAAATAATGTATAATAATATTTAAATACTAAATGTAACAAATTAGAGAGAATATCGTATTGATACTCTTTCCTAACATTTTATGCCAAAATTGATAAACAAAAACGAAGTACTTGAAAGCCATTTCTTTGAATTATGAGCATAAAGTTGATATAAATAAGAAAATTGAGGATTAAGAATCGTATCATATATTCAAAAAGTCTAGGAGGAAAACACGAGGTCTCGGATTTGTAATCACATAATAATAATAATAGATATAGTAAATTCATTATTGTCTTGTACACGCTGCATAGAGAAAATGTTAATTTTTATAATCATTATAGAATGACCAAGGGTATGTTTTGGGAAAGGAAGAGAAGGGAAGGGAATGGTAGAGAAGTGAAAATTTACTGTTTGGTAGGATGGGAACAAAAAAAAAGTGATAATAAATAAGTATTTGATGGAAAAATAAGTGATAATAAATTGGAGTTTTAGTGAAAATAAAGATAAGTGAAGAGATATAATTTTTTTTATTATAAAAAGTATATAATCAATAATATTTTAATGTAATAATAGAATTTTTTTTTTATTAAAATTAAATTTATTTAGTTTAATTAATTATTTAAATAAAATTTGAAACTCAATACATAAAAAATTGTATATAAATAAACTTAAGTTTAAAATTCAAAACAAGAATGATTAGAATAAAAAAAATAAAAAATTGAACTAATTTAATTATTAAGTAATGATATCTATTTTAATACTGAAATTAATGCCCACAAAATCCATAATTAGAAATAGATTGAAAAT
Organism: Sechiopsis laciniata; assembly: GCA_037833695.1. Lineage (NCBI taxonomy): Eukaryota > Viridiplantae > Streptophyta > Magnoliopsida > Cucurbitales > Cucurbitaceae > Sechiopsis > Sechiopsis laciniata. The sequence continues at coordinate 11,601 of JBBMKA010042152.1, read as the reverse complement.
TATTGTAAAAAATTATTAAAATTAGTATGCCTACCTTGAATTTTAAATCATCCACCATAAATTAATTAAAAGGTCAAACGTTTGAAAAATAAAAAAATAAATAAAATTTAAATTTAAATTCTATATCACAAATCTAAATTGAAACTTTTAATTATTCAAACATAGTTCGACTAGTTTGGATAAACTAATTTATCTACCATAAGATTTATATTCTCATGTCACTTAACTTTTATTAAACAAATTTTTTAAAAATAAATAAATACTACCCTTAAAAATTATAACAAAGAATCGAAAAAGTCTGAAAGTTTCATTGCTTGGTAGAAATTCAATATCCTTTTGTAGAGTTTGTGGCCTCTCTCCCCTAAATTGTACTTTATATATATATATATATATATGACCAAAAAAAAAATCGAAAACGATCTCCCCTCCAAGCATCCAAAATGTCTTCTTCCTCTCTCCGGTTTTCTTTACAATCTCTTCTCTTCGTTTTTCTTTCAATCACAACTTCATTTCTTTTCCATTCTCTTGTAATCACTTCAACTTTAAAAAAAAAACAAAACAAAAAAAGTTGAGAGTCGATTCGATCCTTAAATAGATCCCAAAGAGGAAATTGAAGGAAGAAAATAACAAAGATGACTTCGGTCTTCAAATTAAAATGAAAGATTTCACAACAAAATATTACATTTGAATCTTAAAATAACAAGAAAACGCAAGGAAATAGAGAAACGGGAGTGAGAGTAAGAGAAAAAAAAGCAAGTGAGAAAGACAAGAAAAGGTCGAGTTACTCGCAAGGAAGAAGCCTGATTACGCGTCGGGATATTTTGGCTAAATTAAATTTGGTTACGCGCCGGGTTGGAGCGTTCTTCTAATTCTGTGGGCCAAACGCTTGGAAGAGAATACTTCCGTTCCCTTCCTGGCTCAAATTGGCACACCAAACGTGCCCTAAGTGGTAAAGAAAATCTTGAAGAATTAAAAAATTATAAGTTCAATTTATAGTAATCACCCATTCATAAATTAATTTCTTATGAATTTCTTTAACATTTAAATAATATAGAATCAGACGATATGTCTAATGATATTAGTTGAGGTACTTGCAAACCCAATCGATAATCATGCTTATTAGTTACAAATTATAGCTGTGGTCGTCTTGTTTAAATGAAATAAGCTTAGAGCATTTAAAATTAAAAAGCTAAATCAGATAAGATCAATTTCAATTGGAAACGGAAATAAATAGACAGACATTCGATCGATCCGTGTACGTCAGTGGTGGAATAGTATTAGTGGATTATTAAATTCTTGGAAAGTCATCCCACCATAAGAAATTATTATTTTTGTTCAACGAAATGAACCTTTTGATAAAATAATAATAATAATATATTTTTTGAAACAACAACAACAACAATAATAATAATAATATATTTGCCTGCTTGGATTGGCGGCTTGTTATCAGTAATATACTCTATCTTTTTTATTTTGGAAAGCGTGTAGTATTATTCTTTCTATTTTCTTTAAAAAAGAAATATACTTTTTATTTTGGGATTCATTAAAATAATTAGAAAAAAGAACACTTATAATTAAATAAAATTCGGATTCGGCAAGGCGCATCAAATCAATGCACAAGAAACGGGTGGCTCAAAATTAATTAATTTGGCTGTCTCATAATTATTTAATTCTTTATTATTTTTTTAACTTAAATTTGAGAGAAAATGACAAATCTTATGGAGGGATATTAGAGATGTTCATTTTTCCCGCGTGGGCTAATCGAGGTCGGGGACAGCAATGTATTCCCCGTCCCCAATCCCCGCCTCGTTTACTTTTTTTTTTAATATTTTTTTATATACTTTACTCCTTTAATTTTCAAATAAAAATATATTTTTTGATGAAATTATCTATTCATATGTCTTTAATAATTAACATTATAGTTGAAATTTATAAATATTTTCTAAGAAAATCTAATTGTTTAAAAGTATTATTCAAAAAAAAATTTAAAAAAAAAAACTCGCGTGGAATCCCCACTTCGATCCCCGAGAAAAAAAATTGAGATTTTTCTCGGGACGGGGACGGAGAAGCCATTCCCCGGCCCCGCCTTGCCCCGTGGACATCTCTAGATACTAGTGCTTGAAAAATAAGATGAGTCATATACCAATTTTTCAATATTAAACTCGTGACGTTAGAATTTAATTTAATTACAACCAACAATCAAAACAACATGCTATTAACTTTCAATTTTTTTTTTAAAAAATAAGCTTGTGACTATTTATTGTTTTATTATTTTATGTAAATATGTTTTCTAAAATACATAAGGTTTTTAAAAGAAACAGTTTTTTTTATAATTGTTTTTTGCGTTTTTGTAATGTGGTCGGATATTAATTATATAGATAGATCACATTCAAAAGTAAACTTGCCACCTTATAAATAAATAAAGTGTTTTTTTTTTCTTTTGTTTGAAAATAATGCATGAATACTTTAATAATATATTTAAGATTTTTTTTTTTTGTTTAACCATATTTGGGTGATATTGAACTTGTAGTAGTCATTTTTATTTTTCTAGCCCATTTAAAAAGGAAGACATTTCTGGTCTAATCTAATATTTTAGTAGTTAATAAAAATAATAACTCAACCGAGAAATATATATATCTCGGATCAAAAAGTTATAAGTTCGAATATTTCATCCATTGAGTTCATAAAAAAATACAGTATTTTCATTATTCTCTTTTTGATATATTTTTCATTAGCTAAACAAAACTAATTACATTTTTGTTCAATAAAATTAAATCTTAGTAAGGAATCATTAGGAATTAATAACACATGAAACTTTTATTTATTATTATTATTATTTACATTTATTACTATAACACCTAATTTTAGTTATAACTTTGATATATGATACATTCATTTTTTTTTTTTAATATTTATAAATGAGTCATTTATACTTTGGCATGTCAATTATTATTGCTCACTTTTACCATTCTTTTTTATTCTTGGTTTGTTTGATGGTTGGTTATAAATCTTAAGGTAAATTATAATTTTAGTTTTCATAGTTCGAAGAAAGTTAAAATTTATTTATCTATGTTTCTGTATTTAGGAGTAGACAAAGGTTTAATCCTTTTTAGGATAAGATCTATTTCGTGAAAGGAGAAAGACAATCTCCCTTTGAGAGATAACTTTTTGGTGGGATCCTTTGCTCCAGTCATGGAGGTCGACATTAGATTATTCCCTAAAATTCATCAAAATATTCCCAAATTAGAGAATATGTTAGTGTGTTCATCTTTCCAAATGGAGTCTTGATTGAATGGCTCTTTTTGTGAATAGGGTTAATCTAGTTGACGACTTTTCTTTTATGTGCGGTCTGGCCTCAGATGGATCAATGTATGATTCCTATGAACTTTTAAGTTGTAAATTTTTAACGTTGGTTTGGTTTAATGATATTCGTTGTTTGTTTAAAAAAAAAAAAAAAACCATTTAAAATTTACCCCAAATATTATTTTGTGGTGGTGTACACTTCTTTCATTTTTATTATCCTCCTCTTTTAGTTTTACAAATAAATATATTTTATTTAAACAAACGAACAAAAAGAAAAAACAAAACGACATGTACCAAACCTGGCCCGTGCAATTTCTCACACACTTTTTGTTCTTTTTTGAGATTCAATTTCTCTCACTTGTGGCTGCAATTCAACTTTTTGTTTTTGAAAAAAACAATTAAAAAAAAGATTGCTAAGTTAACCATTTGATTTTTTTACTTTTGAAAATTAAAGTGGTTTGTTTTCTTCTAATTTTTCTATAATAATCATTGTTTTGTTTTTCTTAAGATATTATTAGGATTCTAAACCAAACCTTAAAAGCAAAAACAAAAGTTTAGAAAACTATTAATTTAGACCTTGATTTATTTTTAAAATTATTTGTAAGAAATTGATAAAAATATTTATAAGCTTAATTTTTTTAAAAACAAAAACTTCTGATTGAATTGCGAAAATATATTGAAAATGTCTAAAATAAGTTATTTTGAAGAAAAAAAAATCTAAAATAATTAGGACGGGACAACCCGAGGTCTCTTCTTCGTCAATTTATTTAAAAAAAAAAAAAAAAATCATTTTATCTCTCTTTTTTGTAAACTTAAAATTATATTACTAGTTATATTAAAAAAATACTATTTCATGTTGATATTTATTAACAAAAGAATGGAATAAAAAAAAGGGAAAAAAAAGTTGTAATTTTTTTCAAAACCACATTTTTTGTTTTTGGTTTTTTTTTTTTTAATTTATTTTATTTTATAAACTATATGTAAAATATTGAGAATGGTATTTATAGCATTAATGTTTAATACATAGAAATATGCCACTCTCGTCCTTGATTGGCGGGTGCTGTATGGAAATATGTTAAATATGGCCGACACTTCTGAAATTTGAAAATTACAAAACAAGTAGGACAGAGGTCTCTGATTTGTAAATTGATAAGTCCTAAATTCATCATTGTCTTTTTTCATCAGTCTTGTGGTACAATTGCTAACCCCACAATAGAGAAAATTTTCCTTTTTTTTTTTTTTTTTTTTTTTTTTTTTTTCTTTTTCCTTTTGGACAAGAAAGGATCTTTTGGGTTTGGGAGATTAGTTTCATGATTTAGTAGTTTCACGATTTTAAAAAATGATATTTAATTCTCATTTATTTAAAATCAGTATACTTTTTATGTAGGATTTGTAGTTTCTCTTCTCTCAACTTATATTAAAAAAAGAAATAATTTTTAACAAAAAGATGTATTGTTCAGAAGGGAAAAGTTCAGAGTCGAACTAAATAGAGTTGGGCGGAGAGTAAAACCTATTTGAGACAGAGAACTTAACATATAGATAGAGAGAAGAAAGGATAAGAGATATAAATGTATCATTTATCAAATTTTATAGAATGAATCATGAAATTAAAAGTTTAAACAATAATTATTATAAATTGTTTGGAGATGGTTTGTTCAATTCACCTAAAAATAAAAGACCAAAGTTTTTGAACTGCTTTTCTACCTATAAACAATACTAAAAAAAAGTGGTCTAAAGACTGAAAGGATGGGTGACGTACTAGTTTCTTGTCTTGTAGAATTTAGTTCAACACAACAGTCACGAGTTTGATTTTAAAAATCGATATTTGGTTCTCATTTAGGTTCCATCCATGTAAGATTTGTGGTTCCCTCCCCAAATTTGTACTAAAAGAAGTGGTCTAAGGGAGTGTATGACAAAGAGATACAATGGAGAGAAGAATGCTATTTTCCATGGTCAAAAACCATTTTCCCTATAACGACATTTTCCAAAATCACATTTTTATTCTCCTCTTAACTTTTGTTATTATTATCATAACAATTGTTTATTCTCTTAATGATTATTTTTCACTCTCATCATATTCATTGTTTTATTTTCTTCACAATCATTTCCTTTGTTCCAAATTTAACTAATCATTCTCTCCATAATTATTTTATTTATCATAAATATAAATAGTTCCCTCATAAACATTTATATTTCCCAAATCCTCTCTTATGGTTGGAACTAATGTAGAAAGGGAACACATGGAATATTCCCTATTCAGTAAATGATATATATATATATATTTTAATTTAAAAACAATCAATTCAGTTTTTATTTGAAGGTGCGTTTGGGGCACCGTTTATGTTATTGTAGACAACAGGTTATTATAAACGGTGGATTATGATAGACGATGAATTATAATAAACGGTATTTGAAGTGCATGTTATTATAACAGGAGTTATGTTAAACGGTGTTTGAAATGCAAGTTATTATAACAGAAGTTATGATAAATAATATTTGAGGTGCAGGTTATTATAAATGGTGTTTGGAAAGAAGGTTATTATAAGAGGGGTTACAAAAATAAATTTATAAATTTTTTAAAAACAAAAGTAGCTTGAAATTGCTGTAAAAAAAGAAAAAAAAAAAGAAAAAAAGAAGAAGTTAAGAACTATATTTTTCATTGAAAATTATTGAATGAACTTTTCATTGGTATGATAATTTACATGGTAATAAATTCTGATTAAACTGAGTTAATTGTCGTTAGGAAAATGTTATTGTCCGTAAATTCTTCTTTCATTACATAAATGATGTAATTTTAGTTAATTAATTTATCTGCAAAATCATATGCTTTGTTTTGCCATTTTTATCATAAAATTGTACATTCAAGTTAAATTATTACAATTTAAAATATTTTTATTAAGAAGTTAATTATAATTTTAAGTCAACTAATGTAAAGTTAGTTGAAAAGCCTCTTTAACAAAAAAAAAAAAAAAAAAAAAACGTTATATTACTCTAAAGAAAATGCAGTATATTATATTACATTCATATTATATTTCATTATAAATTTCCTAGAATCAAATAAATTTAATGGATATCATTTTAGTGGATTTTTTTTAAAAATCACTTAAAAAGAATATATACTATTTATAAAAACAGTAAAAAAAAAAAAAAAAAAAAAAAGGAAGAAGAAGAGAAGAGTGAGAATATAATTCAATTAAAATAATACACGTGTCACCCGCATTCTAATTGATCTAAAAAATCTCAACCGTCCAATTAAAAATATCACCTTCTCTTTATCCTCTTATTTCTCCACACTCACTCTTTGCACTTTTAAACCTAAAATGAACAAGCTTCAATCCACCCGCCGAGAAACCCAAACCACCGCCGGCAGCCATTTTAAGAAAAAAAAAAAAAAAGCCGTGGCTTCTAAGGTTAAGGAGGCAAAGAAATTTGAATTTGCGATCACAATTTCAGAGGTTGCGTTTCAAGTCTAAATTTAGAATCGAGATCAAAGGAACCCATTTGGGGTATAAAATCGTCAATGAGAAGTGAAGAGAAAGAAATAAGAATTATGAACGCTTCGCCCATGAAAAGATGAAGGTTTACAGACATAAGCCGGCGCCGGTTCAACAAAAACTTCTCATAAAACGGCTCCGGTTTTTCTCAAAAGAATGAAACGCCCCTTTTAAAAACCAGAGCCCTAAACGTTTGTTGGGTTAAGATAACCCAACCGGCACGGCCCAAACACACCCTTGACTTTGCTCCTTGCCCAAGTTTTAAATTATTGTGAATTTTTTATTATGTAATGACGTGGTAGTAACAAGTATACCTTCTCAAATGACACACATTTCTTAATATTTTGGTTCAAATAACATTTCCTCAAGTTCAATTTTAATCTTTACCTTGCAAAGAGCTTAAAAATAGCCTTCGGGTTGTTTGTTTGGCATATTTAGGTAGGATTTACTTTTAGAATTTATTAACTCTTCTTTGAAAATCCACATCCAAACGAGTTTTTATTAACTCTTCCTTATTTTTACTTTTAAAAATAACTCTCGTTTATAATAATTCATTTATAACTATTCAATCATTTTAACCACTAATTTTTTATCATTCATTTCAATCATTTTTAATCTTTTTTTTTTACTAGTAAAAATAACTGTTCATTTTAAATATACATCAAAATAAGATTTTGACTCTAATTCATCTACACAAAAATTATATTCAAACGAATTTTTTGCACAACTCTCAATTTTTAACTATCCAATATAACTCCTTAATTTTTAACTATTCAAATGAACTTTTGGCGCAACTCTCCATTTATATCATTCCTAAATGTCAAACAAACGTTCCCTTAAAGTTAAAAGAAAAATTAACCATGATTTGAAATTTGATTGATTGACAAGAAAATAATAATAAAAAAATCTAAATGATTTAAGAGGCTTAAAATTAATGGGTTAAAAAATTGAATGTGTGGTTGAAGAAGCCTTAAAGAGTCTTTTCCCCCTTTTTTGTTCGTCACGTTTTTTACTAAACGAGTAATGTGTTTCTGTTGGGCAATAATTAGAGGCAAACAGGAAAGCCCCAAACTTGAGCTGGCAACTGGCATTCGAGTACTTGGCCATTGTGGTCCTCTGGCAAAACTACTTTTTTTTTTAAAAAAATGATTTTTCATGTATCGTAAAAAAAAAAAAAAATAATAATTATGAATAACAAATTCCTATAAGAAATTAGTGCATAGCATAAAATTATGCGTGAGCCTAGTAAAAAGAGAAAAAAGCTCTCCTCTTGATCATTTCAATCAGTATATAGTCTTCTCTTCAATCATTGTACATAAAATCTATGATCAATGATACAAATAGTCTTTAATCAATACATAGATAGTTTTCAATTAATCTTCCAAAAAAAAATATAGTTTTCAATTAGTGCCGTATAGAGATGTCTACGAGGTGGGGCAGGGTTGGGGAATGACTTCTCCGTCTCTATCGCCGCCACCAAAGTCATTTCTTGTTTCCGTGAAATTCACCATTTTTTTTTTGCGGGGATTGGGGCTGGGATTTCCCGCCAGGGAATTTGTGGGGATCGAGTTCCCCACGTTTCCCGTTCATTTTTTTTCTTTTTTTTATTTATATTTTTTGAATTATAATCTAAATAATCAAATTTTCTTATAAAATATTTATAAATTTCAATTATATTCTTTCCTATCAAGAAAAAAATGTTCATTTGAATATATAATTTCACTAAAAATATTTATTTTATCTAAAAAGTAAAGTAATTAAATGAGACAAAAATAATTTTAATAAAAAAAAATTGTAAACAGGACCAAGATCGAGGAAACGGGGATAGAAAATGCATTCACCGTCCCCGACTCTATTTTTCCCACGAATAATTTTTTCCCCGTTCTCCGCCCTGTTAGGCAAGTCCTTGCGAAGCTAGCCTTACATGGAACATGGACATCTCTAGTACCATATGTAATCTTTAATCAGTGCAGATAATTTTCAATTAATAAATAGAGAAAGACAAGATTGGATTATGCAAAAAAAAAAAACACAAAAAAATTCTACTATCGATGAGCCATTTCTAAAAAAAAAATTATTATTAAAATAGACCACTGCAAAGTTGTCACCTAGAGCTTTTTTATTAGTGGAGCTGCAATTACTTCAAGTTTCATTTTGGTCCGTGTGATTGATTCCATATTTGTATCTATTTTTAAATGTTCAATTTATTAAATTCATGAATGTTTAGTTCAGTTTACGCATACTTTAACTATTTGGTTCCATTCATGCAATATCACATTTTTAAAGTAGGAAAGAAAATAAACCCAGAAAGCCAAATAAAGAGAAAGTGGTGTAGAGTGAGGAGAGACAAAGTGAAATTAAAAAGGGGATAAGGGAAAAAATGAGAGAGAAACTGGAAAGTGATTTGATTTTTTTTTTTTTTTTTTGAGTTACAACGTTTGAGGGAGATGAATTCGAACCCGTGATCTCTTGGTCACTAGTATACACAGATATCACTGAATTACTATTCTAGTTGGCAATAGAGATTTGAATTTGAGTATTACGGCGTTTCTCTAATAATATAATAATGAGAAGAAGAAATAGCGCAAAACGTTCATATGAACGTATTTGTATAAATACATGCATATATAAATACAATAAGATGAACGCCTATATAAATACATGCATATACCTATGAAAGGTCAGATTTTATTATTATTATTTTTCCGGCCAACTCATCAAATTATGGATTGTGGATTATTTTTAAGTTTTTTGTAAAGTAAGATCAAAGTTCAGTACCTAGAGTGACTTAATAGTTAAGATGGTCTTCTCGAGATTTTTTTAAAATTATTTTTTCTACCACTCATCAAATTTCAAATTATGGATTGTTTAAGGGTGTGTTTATTTTTTGGACATAAGAGTGGAGTGGAGTGGCAGAGAATGAAGTGGTTAAATACTCGTTTGAGGATTGAGGTTAATAGAAGTGAAGTAATCAACTACTTGTTTAAAGATTGAGGTTAAGAGTGGTTGATATAATTTTTTTTTTTTTGAAAATGTGGTTGAAGTAAATAATAACAATTATATACTTATAATTATTTTAATTATTCACCTCAATTGTTCTTGATTGATCTTAAAAAGCATTTTTATATTTTTTTAATTTAATAATAATTCAAATTCTTGACATTTTAGTTCTTTAACACACATATACACTTTTAAGATAATTAAAAACTATTATATTGAATATCAATCAACTTTTAGTTTTATCTTTTGTTACTAAACATATTAGTAACATGAATTAAACAAACAATAATAAATTTTAAAATTTTGGACTAAATTTACCATTATATAGAAGGTTAAAATGCAAATTATTAAGGAAGTAGTAGAAATATATATACCAGAAACTTGTAAAAATATATTCTTTCAGAAAATAAAGAAATAAAAAGTAGTAGGATATAATGATTTTATTAAGTAAAAGTAAACAAAATATATTATATAATAGTTAAAATATTTGTTTACTAACACAGAAATAGAAGAAGAAAAAAATCCTAACTTCAAAATATTTATTTTTTTTCTTACCTAACTTTATTAAATTTTGTTTCTTATTTTTATTATTTTTTAAAATATTAACTAGTAGAAAAATAAAATAACTAAAATGTCAATTTAATCTATGTACGTTTAATTTTGTTTTATTTTGATTCTTTAATTTTAAATATCAAATTTTAATCTTTATAATGATAATACAACTAAAATTAGTATTTGTTATTAATTTATTGCTAAATTTCATTTGCAAATTTGTTCTTATTAATTTTTCATAATTTTAGAAATATGTTCACATAAAATTTTTTATTAAAAAAATAAGGTTTTTTATGAATTAAAATTATTATTAATTGATAAGTTTTTATGAAATAATTCATTTCAAAATCAAATTCTGAATTAAATTAGATTACAACAAAATTAACACGTTATTGACTTTTTCAATAGAGTTAAAATTGTTTTTAGAAATAAATATTTTAATATTAATGTTAGTCGAGATTAAAAGACAAATTTGATGAGATTTAATGTGGAATTTGATAAAAAAAAGTTTTTTTTTTTAAAAAAATATAGAAATTCGAAGAGTGGTTAAGAGTGATTGAAGAGGAATTAAGAATAGTTGTTTATTACAAAAAAAAAAAAACGAGGGATTGTTGAGAAATGGTTATTAACCACTTCTCATGTCCAAAAAACAAACATACCCTAAAACTTTTTGTAAAGTAGGACCAAAGTTGGGATGTTTGGTCTCTACATTCAAAAGTCTTAATTATATTCTCAAACATAAGTGTCAACACCTCGTGAAGAAAGCTAAAAAAGGGTGGGTAGGGTTGCTAAGGTTCTGTTTGTTTGGCATATTTAAGTAGGATTTAGTTTTAAGATTTATTAACTCCTCTTTGAAAACTTATATCCAAACAAATTTTTATTAATTCCTCCTCATTTTTACTTTTAAAAATAACTCTCATTTCTAACTATAATTTTTAATCATTCATTTATAACTACTCAATCATTTCTAACCATTCATTTTTAATCATTCCATTCAAAATCTTTCATTTTTAACCATTCATTTTTAATCATTTATATTTTAACTATTAAAAATAACTACTTATTTTAAATTTACATCAAAACAAAATTTTGACTCTAATTCCTCTACACAAAAATTACAATTTTTTGCGCAACTCTCAATTTTTAACTACTCAATATAACTGATAACTCTCAAAAATTGAGAGTTAATTTAACTTAAAAGAATATATTTTTATCAAGAATTTGCTATAATAGAATAATATAATAATGAATT
>JBBMKA010042141.1:0-21419 GCA_037833695.1 Sechiopsis laciniata | reverse complement strand
ATAATTGGATGCCTAAACCCTACCCTAACATCTCCTATTTATAACAAAACCCTAACTTACTCCCCAAGTAATTGCTAGCATATCCCTATATTATTCCTTAATAATGCTAAGGCCCAAAACGTATCATCTTTTTAGGCATTGATTGTATCTGATCTTATTTTGAACTTCATTCATGTCTTAATTGAGTTGGGAACTATTTCCCAAATCACTGAAAAGTTTTGTTTTTAATAAAATAGAAGGTTTTATTAATTGTTTTTATAACTGTGTTTGTTCGGGCTAGCTTACACACACCTCAACTATTGTCACGGGACATACTACCTGACCCTACAACATTTGAATGTCAAAGAAAGCCATAAAAAATTAATTCTCAGATAGGTGGTCACCATGGATTGAACCGATCACCTTAATTACTTAAGACCGTCTTGATGACTAGGCCACTCTATGATGATTAAAAAATGTGTAAGTTTGACCTAGTGATCAAGAGGGGTCTTAAATGGAGCATATGACTTTTTTTTGTTTGATTTTTTTGAAGTATATTTCATTATTAATTGCCTTATGAGGGTCTTTGTTTCGTTATTGGTTTGAATGAATTAAGCATCATGAGTTGACCTTGTGATAAAAAAGAGTCTTGAGAACTAGGAGGGAATGAGTTTAATCCATGGTAGTCACCAATCTAGGAATTAATTCTTACAAGTTTGGTTGACACCTAATGTAGTAGGGCCAGTCGATTGTTCCTTGAGAATAGTCAAGGTGCAAAGTTGGCACGGACACTCACGGATACAAAAACGGATGGATTATGTCCTACTTATCTATGCTATACACAACTTCTTAAAGAAAAATAATTTGTTGTACTTTTGTACATTTATGTCTCATGGATAAGAAACTAATTGGGTTAGATAAAATGGCTCATGGCAACGGAAGTTAGAAAAATAAGACCCTCAATTGACATTTAGGATGTCTTTCAGTTAAGATTCTCTAAGTGGAAAAGCTTCTATATTAAGAAAAATGGGAAAAGTTCACGCTTGACTGCCTTCATAGAATTAGATCAGGCTTCTTTTTAAAATCTTGGTTAAATTGCTGCTGTTAGACTGCATCAGTATTGTTGCATCAATGCTTATATCTAGCTTGTTCTTATTGCTATGCTTTTTCTCATCTGTATCCATATTCTGCTAGAAAACTCTGTTTTTATGACATTGCATCTTGTTATTGTTGGGACAAAATCCAGAATTTGTTTTTTTATTCTAAATGTTATGCTTGCAGGTGATTCTGCTCCCGAATCTACTGAATCAGATGATGAGTTTCAGATATGTGAGATTTGCAATACTGAAGAGGTAAGTTCTTTGAGATAATTTGATGGTTTGAGACCTTGAGAGAAACGACTGTGCTGTTGGGCTTACACTCATTTTCCAGGAAAGTAAAAAATTACTTCGATGCTCCTGTTGTGAGCAACTTTTTCATCCTGCCTGTCTGGACCCTCCGCTGTTGGATACAGAAACTGCAGAATGGTCATGTCAGTCTTGCAAGGAAAAGACAGATGAGTATCTTAAAGAAAGGAAAGCTGTTATAGCTGAACTTTTGAAAAGGTTTTGATATTTTATTTGTTTCCCCTTTTGTAAATGTGAGGAATCCTTGCAATAATAAGGCTACCAGCGCTTCTTATATTTTCTTCAGAAAGAAAAAAAGGCGAGGACTGCTGTAGTCTTATTAGTTCCAGGTATTAAGTTCCGTACATTTCACCGGAAATTACATTTCTTTGTTTTACTATCAGGTATGATGCTGCTTCTGACCGTAAGTCCAATTTGTTGGCAATTATTCGTTCATTGAATCTTCCTAACAATCCTTTGGATGATATTATTGATCAGGCAAGTGTTTCTTCTTCTTTCTCCCTCAGTTGTATGCATGAATGTTCTGTGTGTTTCTGAGGCTGGTTGGAAAAACTTCATCCCTAAAACACCCTCTTCTCATTTTAAAGTGGTATTTATATTTTGTTTCAAAATTATCTGGCTATCCTCATGGGGGGCCTTGTTGGTAGAGGATTGGGGTCTTCATGGTATGTTCCCTTGGAGGTTCCAGATTCAAAACTTGCGAGAGCCTTTGGGTATGTAGTAGCGTGGACCTCCAATTCCTGGTTATAAAAAATATATATATATATATATATATATCTCGCCGTTTTTTTGTTGCTTCGTTTCATTAATTCAGTCATAAGTTGTTGATATTTTCCTTTTGTTAGCGGATCATCAATTTTTTGAATTCTTTCCATACTTAATTGAGCATGATTCATTTAATTTTTTTAGTAAGAAATAATTTCATTGAGGTCTGATTTATGTTTCCTTTGTTATTGTCTTCTGCTTTATTCTAATCAAGCTTCAGAACTATGTTTAATCCTTGTCAGATCTTTATTTTTTTCTTCTTCCAATAACCTTGTCGGATTGAGTTTGACATGATCCTCAGTTTGCTTTGAAATTAAAATTTATTTGGCCATATTCTTGATGTTAAAAACTGTAGCCATATGATCACTGCAAAGTGATTTTTTGTCTTCTGAAGAAGACTGAAGTGAATTATTGTTGCCTCGCCACAATCGTTGCTTACCACTACATTTTTATGCCTGCTGGAAAGTATAGTATATAAGCATTTGTGTGCGCAGAAGTGCCCATGCATTACCATACTCGTGAAAAAGTTACTTTTTCTGATGAAATTACTCTGTTGCAGCTTGGAGGCCCTGATAAAATTGCTGAAATTACAGGAAGAAGGGGAATGCTTGTAAGGGCCCCCAATGGAAAGGGTGTTACTTACCTGCCACGGAACTCGTGAGCTTTCAATTTTGTTGTGTTTCTTCCCAAATTGTGATTTACTCAGTTCACCCATATTATATAATTAAATTAATGTGTAGAAAGGATGTGGCTATGGAGATGGTTAATATGCATGAGAAACAACTGTTTATGGATGGTAAGAAGTTTGTTGCTATCATTTCTGAAGCTGGATCAGCTGGGGTTTCATTGCAGGCAGACAGAAGAGCTGCAAATCAGGTTTCTCTATCATGCATATCTGCTTGGGAATTTTTTTTTTTTTTTTAGGGGGGGGGGGGAGGGTGATAACTGAATTTCTATATGTATATAAGTTGAACTGTATCACCAGTGACTGAATTTGTGTGGGCAATTAAGTTGTATTTGATAAGTATATAAATGCACATATTAAAAAAACATATAAGAATAAATGTACATATTGATTGCTTCCTCATGCCCTTGTTCAATTTTTATTGCTTTTGGCATTTTTCGCTACAGAAAAGAAGAGTTCATTTTACTTTAGAACTCCCTTGGAGTGCTGATCGAGCCATTCAACAATTTGGACGTACTCATCGGTCTAATCAAGCTTCAGCACCTGAATACAGGTGCTTTTGATACTTATTGTTTTCATTTTACTTTGTAATCGTGTTAGTTTGGCAGTATTAAATATTAGGATTAAAATCTTATAGTTCGAGTGATAATAAAAAAAGGAATAATATCTTTAGACTTATCCAAAACTACAACAAAAAGCTTAGAATAGAAACAAAGAATTGAGCTCCATCCAAACTCTGAAGAATTAAAAGCTGCTTCAAGCAAACAAGCCAAAACTGTGGAGAACCGAATTAAAACCAACAAACCATTGAAGCCATTTAAACTGGAGCTAAGACATGGGAATAAACAGCCTGCAAGTGTATTTTATTATCCCTTAAAGTTAATTTTATTAGTCGAGGTGTGCGAAAGCTGACCCGGACAGTCACGGATATAAAACAAAAAAATTGATAGTCAGTTTCCATCCAAATTGAAAATGCATGATGCATTAGAGATAGCTTCCATAAAAAATGGAAATGCATGATGCACGTACGTTTGTTATAGGATGTAAAATGTTTATGATGTTGACGATTTTGTATTTGTTGGACTGGTGTAACATTTGTCTGGTGAATGGTTTTGTAGGCTTCTTTTTACGAATCTTGGTGGAGAACGCAGGTTTGCATCAATTGTTGCAAAGAGATTAGAATCCCTGGGAGCCTTAACTCAAGGAGATCGAAGGCTAGTTGGATTAATTTCATCAAGTCATTGTTTATTATTAAGTTAACAGTGCTTGAAGTAGTTTTTCTTTTTCTTGATGGTATTTGACTATTTGCATGCAGGGCTGGACTGTCACTTAGTGCTTATAATTATGACAGTGCTTATGGGAAAGCGGCCTTGACAGTGATGTATAGAGGAATAATGGAGCAGGTTTATATTTTATATTTGTTATTATTTTACAACTGTGCAAAAAAAAAAAAGACTGTCTTTTTCATTTGAACGTAGTAAAATAAATAACACAAATTCACTCTCAGGATGCCCTACCTGTCGAACCTCCGGGTTGCTCATCTGATAAACCTGATACTATCCGTGATTTTATTGAGAATGCAAAAGCTGCTCTCAATTCGGTGGGAATAATTAGGGACACAGGACTTGGTAACTTCTAAATTCAACATTTATCTCTTGTTCTCAGAACAAAACGAATAAATAGAAAAATGGATTAATTTATTAATTAAGTTTTACCCAATTAATTAGTAAACATGTTAATTTATTAAGTTAGAAGTTAATTTTGGAAAGGTGAAATCTCTCACCCCTGTTGGAAATTCGTTCGTTCTAGACACCTAGGAGGTGTTTGGATGAGGTTTTTGATGAGAAGTTAGTTTGAGGAGTTATGTTGAGTGGCTCCCTTAACCCTTGTGGACTTGCAAAGACATGTGGAGATAAAGACAGAAATTCAAGAGATGGTCTCCAGAGAAGACTCTCTCTGGCGACAAAGTTGCTAAGCACAATGGCTTTCTCTGGGTGATGAGAACTCCTCCTTCCATAGATGTGTATCAGCTAACAAAAGCAGAAATACAAATGTGGAAATCATTCCCAAAGATGGAAAGAGCCTTGTCACTGATAAAGAAATTGAGTCAAAATTCTTGGAGTTCTTTGAAAATTTGTATACTAAGAAATCGACTAGAGCATCTTTAGAGGTCCCATTCACTGAAGACGAGATTAGAAGAGCTGTTCTTGATTTAGGGAGTAATAAGACTCCTGGGCCAGACGAATTCACTGCCGAATTTTTCAAAAAATCCTAGAACATTATCAAGGAAGACATCAAGATTGTGTTCAACGATTTTTTCCAAAATGGTATCATCAACGCTAGCCTGAAGACTGTGGCTCGTACGGTTACTGATTACAGACCTATCAACCTCACTACTTGTTTATATAAAGTAATTGCCCGAGTGTTTTTAGAGAGGGTCAAAGTTGTTCTCCCCTTCACTGTCACTAACTACCAATCTGCTTTTGTGGCAAACAGACAGATTTTAGATACTATCTTAATGGCCAATGAGCTTATTGATGAATGGCAGAGAACACAGAAAGAAGGACTTTTCATCAAGCTGGATATTGAGAAGTCCTTCGAGATGGTTGATTGGGATTTCCTTGACGACTTTCTTAATAGGAAAGAGTTTGGATTTCTTTGGAGGAAATGGATCAAGGGTTGTTTATCATCGGCTAACTACTCTGTTATTATCAATGGTAAGCCTAGAGGAAAGATTCGGACAACGAGAGGTCTTAGACAAGTGGATACCCTGTCCCCTTTTCTGTTCGTATTACAACTGCCTTAGTAGACAGCCCAAGATGGCAGAAGACAAAGGGCTTATAGAGGGCTTTTCTATTATCCGTAATTATAGTAAGATCACTTGCACTCACCTTCAATTTGCTGATGACACTATCCTTTTCTCAACATTTAAAAAAGGATCCCTCGAAAACATGATTGATGCTGTGAAATACTCTGAGGGAGCATCTGGACTGAATGTGAATTGTGACAAGATTGTCTTACTGTCCATCAATCTTGATATGAATGACTCCATGAGAATTGCTGCCCCATTCGGATATAAATTGAGAATTGGCCGACTACTTATTTGGGTCTCCCACTAAACGGAAACTCTAAAAGTGTATCTTTTTGGAACTCGGTCATTGAAAAGATTGAAAGACGCCTTCAAAATTGGGGTACCTCTCACATATCCAAAGGTGGTCGGTTGACGCTCATACAAGCCACTCTTGCTAATGTGCCCATTTATTACCTATCTCTCTATCTTGCACCAACTAAGATTACCAAGATGATTGAAAAGCTTTATGAGGTAAGGAAGAGGGAAAATCGAGTCATCTTATAGGTTGGGACAAATTTAAATGACCTATTGAAGAAGGAGGCCTTGGTATGATTGAATTTCACAAAAAGAATATTATTTCTCTATTAGCAAAGTGGCACTGGAGTTTCTATCATGAACAGGATGGTCTCTGGAGGAACTGTATTGGTATTAAATATGGCCCATCCAATCATACTCTTATTGCTAGACTAAGAGGGATTAGATTGTCTAAAGGGCCATGAAGAAACATTAATTGATGGAAGCATTTGGGCATTTGATTCTCTCCAACATTACTTATACTGCTCGGTCGGGAAAAGACACTATTTTGGCATGATGTTTGGAATGGTACCGCTGCCTTCAAACAGTCATTCCCGCTGCTGTACAATCTATCATTAAAAAAACAAGCTTCCGTGAGGGAGGTTTGGGATGACTCCTTATGTTGTTGAGACTTAAGGCTTAGAAGAAATTTGAAAGATGAAGAGATCTCTGAATGGGCTGTTTTCTCCCATGTGCTTGAATCTGTTGTACTTCAAGATGAGGAAGACTCATGGAAATGGTCCCTAAACAATGATGGATGCTTTACTACAAAATCCTTGCTAACACATTTATCATCCTCCAATGGTAAGGATAAATCAGGGTTCTATCATGACATATGGAGTGGCCATCATCCTTAAAAGGTCAAATTTTCACTTGGGAATTAAGCCACGGTGCTATCAATACTCATGAAAATTTTCAAGCAAAATGGCCGAGGATGGCATTGTCTCCAAGCATCTGTTCTTTATGCCACCGTGATAATGAGTCACAAATTCACCTCTTCAGCAATTGCAAAGTGGCTAATGAGATTTGGATATTCTTATTTGACACTTTTGGATGGAACACTGCTAGACCAGGAAACATTAAAGATGTGCTTGCACACACCATTCATGGTCATCCGTTTAAAGATGAAAAGAAGGTTTTATGGTACCAATTCATCTTGGCATTTTGGTGGAAGCTATGGAACATGTAGAATGATACAATCTTTACAAGGAACCAACAACCCTCTGAATGCATCATTGAATCTATTACTTATTTTGCTATGACATGGGCTCATTTGTCACCTTTTTTTAAAGACTATAGCATATCTACTCTTATTTATCATTGGAAAAGTTTTTCGTACTATGACTTTTTTTGTTTAACTTTTCATCCCATCAATGAAAGTTTTCTGTTTCTTATAAAAAAAAGGTATTTTGAGTAATTAAAAATTGAGCGTTGTAGTCAAAAACTTGTTTGGATGTGGTTTTTTTTGTAAAGGAGTTAGAGACAATAACTTGTTTGGATGTGGATTTAAAATGAGTAGTTATTTTGAGTAGTTAAAGAAATAATGATTAGAAATGAGTGGTTAAAAATGAATACTTTCCAAGAGTGTTATGGTGAAAATTCCTGTGCATGTGGTTAAATATTAATTATTAGTACCTTATTATGACCGTACCTTATATTATGCTATATAATTTACATTTTTTTTTATCTAGACTTAGTTATGATTTCAAATTTCTATTTCTGTGTTTAGCCACTGGGAAGGACTCTGGAAGGACCTTTGGTCGTATTGTTGAGTCAGACATGAATGATATTGGACGTTTTCTTAATCGGCTTTTGGGCCTGCCGCCTGATATACAAAACAGGTATGCGATCTATGATTTATTATGAAATACATGTGGACGTTAGAGTTGGGTTATATCATTGACGTTGACATTAATATACAGGATTTTTGAGTTATTTGTTAGCATCTTGGATCTTCTAATTCAGAAAGCACGCATTGAAGGGAATCTTGATTCTGGAATTGTTGATATGAGAGCAAATGTTATTGAATTACGCGGAAGTCCAAAGGTTTGCTGTATTTTTCACATCACTGATCATGATGTATCAATCTTCTGTTGTTGATCTTATAATTTCAATCTTGCAGACTGTTCATGTTGATCCCGTCTCTGGGGCATCAACTATGCTTTTTACGTTCTCTTTGGATCGTGGTGTGACCTGGGAGGTATGTTTTCTAAATTTATTTTTAACTACTCTGATATATATATATTTCAGAATAATAAATTTTATTGATGAATGAAATAAAGGAACCTAAGCAATCTCCCATCACCTAAAGTGATTACAAGAATGTTTCCAATTGAAGATTAAAATTGAAATACTAGTCACTAAAAAGTTGTTTATTTCTTAGCCCAATACAAAGAACGAAAAAAAAGTGAAGTCCTAGAAATTATAAATAATTGAGAAAGAGCCTCTAAAAGCATCTTCCCAAATCACCAAAAATATGTGGTCCGGACTAGAGCTAATTGCCATGCACTTATGATACATTTCACTGGAAAACCATCTGAAGAGTCCATTTTGGGATTTGTCATTTAGTAGGAATCTCATTGATTCTGAAATCCATGAATCATGAATGGGCTGAGCTATCTTATATTCTTCTAATATTAAATTGAATGATCGTATAGATACATGGATATGGAACTTATCCAGAGATGGGAGTCTTCTCCATTAGTTCAGGAAGGCCTCTGATGAAATGGATTTCACTAAGCAGTATTTTATTAATCTTTGGAAGGGCCCTCAACCAAAGAAAGTAAATTTTTTCATGTGGGAAATAAGCCACAAGGTGAGCAACACAGATATTTACCAGAAGAGATCACCTTGAATGACTTTTCTGCCTCAATGCTGCCACTTCTGCTATAGAGATGCTGAGACCCAGATCCATCTCTCCAGCCATTGTCGGTTTGCTGATTTGTTTTGAAATAGTATGCTCACTAACTTCAGTTGGAGTCTCACCAAACCAAATGATCTGTTCGCTCTCAGGTTCACAAATGACACCATTAGTGACGATTAAATATTAATCATCTTCAGTTTGCAAACGACACCATTGGTTTCTCTATATGTAACAAAGTCAAGCTTCAGGGCCTTTTTGATATTATTAAAGAGTTGTAAAAAGCTTAAGGCTGCGTATCAACCATAAAAAATCTAAATTCGTGGAAATAAACAAACTGAGGTTATCCAAGAACTTGCAAATTATTTTGATTGTAAGGTTGGGTCTTGGTTGCCGCCGGTACACTTGAGTTTTCCTCTTAATGGTAAGTCACACACAAAGCTTTTGGGACCTTATTATCTAGAAGATTGAAAGAAGATTTAGAGGTTAAGCATTGGTCAAAGAGGGTCTTAGGGAACCTAGAGATTATGAGTTCAATCCATGGTGGCTACACCTACCTAGAAATTAATTTCCTACAAGCTTCTTTGACATCCAAATCTTGTAGGGTTAGACAGTGTGTTTTATGAGAATAGTCGAGGTTAGAATGGCACTCGTATCTCTGAGGGAAAGCACGTAAATCTCATACAAGCTACTTTATCCAATTTGTCCACTTATTATCTTAGTTTAAAATTACAACAGAGAATCAAAGGCCTTTTTGTGTAAAGGAAACAATTTTATAAATATTAAAAAGGTAGGGGCAACGATAGGTGAATTACATGAATAGATTCCAATTGGAAACAAGTAAGATAAACTATATGAAGAAGAATGGTGTTTATCTTTACACAAAAAATACACAGTTTTAACAATCATCTCTAGGAAGTTGTCGAAAGACCTTGTACCATCTTTGAAGATCCGGTTATTCCTTTCACCCCAAATCGTCCATAAAAACGCATGAGAAAAAGAAAGCCAAAAAATGTTCTTTCTTCCACCAAAGGATGACCCATGAAAACCATAGAAAGAAAAGTTTTGATGTCATTTCGGAATGCGTCGGGCCAATCAAAAGCCTTCAAAATTGTCACACAAAAGGTGCTAGAAAATGGGCAATGGATGAAAAGATGAGCTTGTTGTTCTGCATCTATTTTGCACACAACACACCAACCGAGAGAAATAGACATATAAGATATTCTTCTATATAATCGCTCAACTGTATTAACTGCACCAAGACTCAATTCCCACAAGAAAATCTTTATCTTTTTTTTATAGAAATCTTCCATATAGCTGAATACAAAATTTTAACATTTGGGTCCTCTATTCCAAGTAACCTTTCCATTAGAGGATGCACTGTAAAAGTTTCGGAGGCATCAATAGACCATAACCATGAATCTGGGGCATCTTGTAAGCAAATATGGTCCAAAATACCAGATAAATTGGCCTATTTCGTAAATTCTAAATCATTTAAGTTTCTTTGAAGCCTCAAATTCCAAGCGGTTGAAGGATTGGCCATTGCATTTACTATATTTAGTTGAGGACAGGAAGTAAGACGCATAAGCCGAGGGAAAGCTCTATTAATAACCCCACAACTGAGCCACGAATCTGACAAAAAAGAGGTAGAAATACCATTTCCCAAGCATCGATCTACTCTATCAACCATAATATTTAATGTCGAACAAATAAACCTCTATGGTGCTAGGGCTTTATGCATAGTAGATCTCACTGTCTTTATGGCTAGAATTTTGAAGTGTTTTGAGTTGAGTTATGAGATGATTCTCCAACTTGTTTTTTTTTTTTTGAAACTCCGTTATACCCAGGGGCACTAAGCCCGTTCCATGTCCTGGACTCGAGAGACAACAAGGGATCTTACAATTAAGCTCACTCGTGGGGTGTGAACCTGAGACCTCCAAAGAAGCATGTCTTAAAAGTCCCAAGCCTTAACTAACGAGGTTGCCCCTTGGGACGTTCTCCATCTTGTATTTGGAACCCACTTCAAGGAGAATATCTTTTTGTTTAATGCTACTGCAACGTTTTGTGGAAGTTGTGGCTCGAGAGAGTCCCAAAGGTCTCCAAGGAGAATTCAACTACTTCTGGCCAGCTGTTTTCAACCATAAAATAAACTTCTGACCAGCTTTGGGATTTTATGATCTCTTGCATCCATGTGGTGCACTTTTTCTTAAACTTTTTGTAATTACAATCTTTCACACATTTTAGCTAATTCGGGTTTTTGTAACCTAGTGGTATGGGTGATTTTGGTTCGGTTTTTGTTGGTTTTGTGTCAAACCGACAACCGAACCGATATTTTCGGTTTTTAAAAAATGGATCCGATCCAATGTCCAATAAAGTATGGAACCAATGGTTCAGTTTTCAATCGGTTCTGTTCGGTTTTGGATCCGATCCAATGTCCAATATTTTTTAATATATCAAAAACAATATTTCTAACTAAAAAAAAAACTTCTCCAATTTTCTTTAACAAGTTTGGTCCTTGCATCTAATTTTCTTTCATAAATTAGTTTTAAATAAATAATGACAAAATAATATGAAAAAGTAAAGTTTGAAAAAGTTATTTAGAAAATATATTGACATTTGAAGGATAAAAAACATTAGGTTGATCTTCAAGACTTTAGAAATCTTCTAAATAATGGAATAAATATGACTTTATATGATTTATTGACAATATATATATTTCGGTTTGGATTGGTTTTTATTGGTTTTTGAAAATGAAAACTGGAACCGACCCAATATTTTTAGTTTTTTCAAATTACAAACCGATATATCTAACTTTGTGCTAAAAAACTGATCCATCCATTGGATTGGATTGGTTCGGTTCGGTTTTGCCTTGCACCCCTACCTAGTGGCATAGAGGAATATTTCATCTCCCTTTTCACTGTATAATTTTACCTACAATGCAGGTTTTTTGTAAAAATATATATTTCTTTTTTAATATCCTTTGAAGTAGAATCAAAGTAGATGAAAAAATGTAGTTTTGTACCTTGGGTAAGTTTGAACCTAGAGCTACCGTAGCAGGTAATCACCCATTCATCCTGTGGAGTATGACAAAGGGAATGCTAAAACTAGCAGCAAGTTTTCCCTCAATTCTCCCAGAGTGAGGGCAATGGAGAAAGATGAGGAATATTACTTCTCTTGTTGTACCATGGTGCAAGTTATCTCCAGCTTTTCACAATTATAGTTATGATACCTTCCTTAGTAGCTGGAGATCTTTTCTGTAACTCATTGGGCCCATATTATAATTTCATATATTAATGAAATTGTTTCTTATTCAAAAATACATCTTGCATTTTTTCATGTTTTGTGTATGTCAGTCTGCGAGCACAATTCTTGATGAGAAGCAAAAGGATGGGCATGGTTCAACCAATGATGGGTTCTATGAATCTAAGAGGGATTGGTTGGGAAGAGGCCACTTCATATTAGCTTTTCAAAGGTATTATATTATTGTGTTTTTATACCCTTCTATCGTGCAGTTTGATTTTTCTTTAACCATAAAGGATTTAACATCTTTAATATCTTCATCATTAGTAGTATCTCTCGATTTTAATAGTTAGGATGCCCCTTGTACATTTATCTAATCAATGAGAGAATTTGACTAAGAACTTCGTTGGGCCAAGCAAATTTTTCATAAGCTGTACCAAGGTAGTTTTTATGAAAATAAAATTGGGTACAGGGATGAATGAATGTTGTTTGGGTGGGATTTTGGAAGGCAAATAATAGGCACTGGTAAGAGAATGGCCAATACAAGAACATGTTGTACATGTTAATGTTAGCTTTTCTATTGCTTTCCCCATACCATCTTACCTACTTTCTATTAAGCACTTCTAAGAGTGGAGATTGTTCCCACAGACCAACATGGATCATTTCAACATATTTTGTTCTAACTCACATGCTTCCTAAGAAAATTTCCAAGAGGTCGCCCACCTAGAATTGTTCTAAGTACACCTCCTAACCTTGGTAGAAACTATCAATTATTTTAAGCCTTTTTTAACCATGACTTCCATATCCTCAAGATCCTCTCATTCGAATGTGGGTACGATTCATCATGTACCCCTCCTAACCTCAGGTGTTGCACTCATTGTGCTTAATTGGCATTCTTTTTTTTCAATTTTTTGTGAGGTTCATTTTTTTATTCGAAGAGTTCTTTAATAATCATTTTTACGTTTTTCCCCTTAAAAGTAGCTCTAGGGTGTGGTGTGGTTTTGCAATGCAAAGCTAATCAAACCAAAACTGTTTTTAGTAGTGATTTTTATTGTCTTTTATTAAATTCTATTTGGGATATTGTTACAAATAAACAACACCGTCAAGATGAGTGTCATCAAGTGAGTGCTTACTTCATATTCTTTCCATGTTCGGTAATAGTGATAAGAAGTTTCCCTCTTTATCATCGTAGTTATACCTGTACTTCGTTTTGTATATTTTGCTCTATGCAACTTTGAATCCAATCTAAATTATTGTTCCTATTGGTTCTCAAAATATTTCAGCTCTGCTCCTGGAATGTATAAAATTGTCCGCCCAGCTGTTGGGGAGTCCATAAGGTATTGAATTAAAATGGTTATCAACTTCTTTGCATTCTGCAATCATACATTCCGACATTTCCTTTTTTTTTTTTTTTTTTCATTGTTTCCATTCTTCACAGAGAAATGTCTCTCTCTGAGTTACGAAACAAATATCGAAAAACATCATCTTTAGAGAAGGCTCGTAGTGGGTGGGAAGATGAGTATGACATTTCCTCGAAACAGGTAAATATCATTAAAATGCATTTTCTGGTTAAGTGCTGAGCATATGTTCCGTTTTCCTTATATTGCGACTAAACAGATGGAGCTTTAATGTTTGTTGTGTCTCATTGCTTGATGAACCGTCAGTTAGTTTTATCTATTATTCATATTGTATTTCTCTACAATTTCCTCCTATTGTACCAGTATCGTTCGAACTTATACCTTCTCGCCAATAATGTGCTACCTCTGTATCCAGTGCATGCATGGACCGAAATGTAAGCTTGGCAACTTTTGTACGGTTGGCAGGAGAATACAGGAAGTTAATGTTTTGGGTGGCCTCATTCTTCCTGTTTGGGGAACTATTGAAGAAGCCCTTTCTAAGCAGGTACGCTGGTTTTAACTCCCAAGTGAAGTATTCATCTCATATCATTCTTGTGGGAGATTGAATGAGATTTTTCAATGTTCTCATTTGAGTGTATGAACTTTGACAATATAAAGATTCGGTGAATTAGCATGTCCATTGGCGTCTCAAGGGGTGGCGCGGTGGTCGAAGACTTGGACTTTGAAGGTGTGCTTCAAGGTCCCAGGTTCGAGACTTATCTGTGATATTAATTTGTAAACACCTCCCGTATCTCTATTCCTTCAATGTCTTCCGGTGTCTGGCTTAAGAACAGGCATGGTTACCTTAGGTATGGTGGAACGAAGCTCTGATTTTCCAATTTCAAAACAAAAAAAAAAAAAGTCCATAGGCTATTGCTGTAAAACAAAATCTGTGAAGAAATGAAAAAAAAAAACTAACAAGAAATAATAAAACATGCCAATCAAAAGATTTGAAAATATTGCATAGGGATGAAGCTTTTAGATGCATATAGTCTAAATGAGCACACCAGTCCGAAATTTTTTTTCTTCAAAAGTCGGTTTTTTTCAAAGCAAAGTTCCGAGACAATAGCTATAACCACAATAAGCTGAAGAAGTGAGGCTTTAACATTCAGAATAGTCCTAATTAGAAGCTGAATAATAGTCTCTTTGAGAATGTAGTAAACAATCAATTAACATTGAAGATCTGAAAAAACATGAACCAACACTTCTGAGGGGAATCACAATCAAGGAAGACATGAGATAACGATTCAATATTCGGTAGAGACATCATCCGTTCATTGGAAGCTTTATATTGATATGATTTATTTTTTTATCAGCAACAATAAAATAATATGAAAAGATATAATGTGCATATCGAACAAGAGCAAAAACGATAACAACCAAGAAAAGACAATGGGGCCGATACAGTGAGCCTTACAATGAGAAAGCAGGAGGAGGATAAAACTAAAAAGGGGAATACAAGAGAAGCCTAAAGACAAACTAAAAAGATGAAGTCCATCAATAGATAAACAGAAATCAAGAAAGAAACCATGTTGGCTGAGACTAACCAGCCATCAAATAAAGACAAAAGATATGGGGCTTTGAGAAGGAACACCAATGATATTGATGCACTTATCGGGCAAGACTCATGCATGCCTCTCTCTTAACCACCCTCTCTCCATGTCTGACCCAACCTGAATTGAGATTGGAGATCGGAAAGAGGCTGTGGAACCTGGCTTTAAGCGAATTCCAAAATCGGATATGTTGTCTATTTCCAAGGTTGAAACGAGAAACATGGACATTCTGAAACCATAATCTCAAAAATAATCAGCCAAGAGGTTCTATTTTTTGCACGAGATGAATCTCAATTATCAAGAGGGACAACAAACTTATCTTATTGCTTTAATATCAATTGTCCATTTCTTATAATTCCAACATCTCTTACATAGTAACGCCAAACTTTTCACCAGCACTGTAGTTCATTGCTGCTTCACGTCTTTGGTTCAAGTTCAGTGCCTGCTTCATGAAGCATGTGCTTCTGCATAATAACTTTTTTTTTAGGTTACAATAATTGGGAGGGGGGGATTTGAACCCAAGACCTCTTGGTCATTGGGAGTACACTGATGCTGCTGAGCTACTGCTCTTGTTGGCCTGCATAATAACTTGAAAGGCATTGCTGGTCATTCAGTTTACTTCCTCAGCGTTACGATGTTTCCATTCATCTTGTCAATAGAAAGATACTGATCTGTATTGATTTCACATAGTAAATTGGTATGCTTCAGTAGTATGTATTGGTATTAACTGCACTAACCTTTTCCAAAATTATTATTTAAAGGCACGACATAGTCACAAGCGGCTTCGTGTAGTACGTATAGAAACTACCAAAGATAATCAGAGAATAGTTGGGCTGTTTGTTCCCAATGCAGCGGTTGGATCAGTGCTTCAAGGTCTCTCTCACTCTTTCATTTAATTGTGTAGTTCACCATTTCATCTCAATGCTTTATATATATATATATATATATAATTCAATTGGAAGGTCCAAATGCATGAATTGTTAGTCATAAACACATACTTTGTGTCAGTTGAGCTATGTTCTTGTAAACTGTTTCATGTTGGATGTTTCCTTTGTTACAAAAACAGTAAACACCATTATAGTTGAGGGGCTCTTGCATACTTCAACTTCCCAAACCCAACTTCATAAAAACTTAGGATTTGAGAAGGTGGAAATAAGCAACAAGTTTCTGATTTGGGAATTTTTTTTTACAGGTTTGGCATGGGTACAAGATGTAGATGATTGAAGTGAAAGTAGTGATTTGGATCCTGTAATATTTCTGCATTGCTCCTACCATTAAGCTACAGGTTTGGAAGGAGTTTGAAGAACTGATTCTATTTTTTCTGCACCGCGCAATGGAACTGTGCAGTCTTATAGTTAATTTTTTGGTATATATATGATTTGTATATTGGGGCAATGCATTGTAGAAGAAGATATAGGGAGGTGCATTAGGTCAGTGTTTATTATCCCTCTTAATCTTGATTCATTCTGTTTTGTATGTCATTATACAGTAACATCAAATATCAGCTGGAAATAGAAAATCCCTCCCATTTGGCCTATTGTACAATTTTCTTTCTTTTTAGACTAAAAAAGGTAACATATTTAATATTTCTGCATTTTTTTGGGACTTATAATGATAATTTTTTCATTTTAAATGAGAGACTTTTCTTTAGATATAGTGATGTATCTTTGAATTTCTTACACTTTTTTCTCAATCAATCATGCCTCAACTCGATAATTTCACTTATTCAACTCTATAAATTCACTTATTTAACACAATTCTTTGCCTTTTCTTCTTTTCTTTCTACATTTTCATTTTCAATTATGGAAATGGAGTACATCCAATAGCCACAGTCTGCACAAATTTCCTAATCATAGATTTAATATCTTTCTCCATTGTTAGCCTTTGTGGCCCTTTCAGATTGCACTCATACTGATTTGTAAGACATTGGTATTTTCACATATTGATGGGTTCATGGTCCAATTGGTTGTGGTCAATTAATTTTGAGACTTGTTTCTGAATTT
Source organism: Sechiopsis laciniata (assembly GCA_037833695.1). Lineage (NCBI taxonomy): Eukaryota > Viridiplantae > Streptophyta > Magnoliopsida > Cucurbitales > Cucurbitaceae > Sechiopsis > Sechiopsis laciniata. The sequence goes on along the minus strand of JBBMKA010042141.1, from coordinate 4,386 downwards.
AAATTTGTATCTTAATTTTGAAGGAACACTCATAACCATGCAATTTCTAAATCTTTTATCATGCCTCTATTCTTATGAACAATTTTGAGAAAGTCAAATAAAGTTTTGGGAGCCATGATTATTTAGATCTGTATAATGTCCTTAATATGACGCTGATTTATAAATATAATTAGTGTACTGATGAGTTCAAAAAAGAGAAAGATTTGAATGGAGCTTAGGTTGCATTCTCACACATGTTATCGTTGATATGATATTTTAAGAGCCACTAATGTCTTTTTTATTAATATTTTTTTTATTTATAAGAGATTTCTTTTTTTTAATGGTTCTTAAAGTAGTTGCATGTGTGGAGGTGCAACTTTTAGCTCTTCAAAAAATAAATGAATTCACTTTTTTTTTTTTGGATTTTGCCAACAAATAAGATGGAAGTATACGAGCTTTAAAGTTTTTGGTTGAGGGTATATGTTTTATTCAATTGAGTTGAGCTCATAATTAGTGACTAACAAGTATTAGAAGTTCAAGTCACAATGTTTGCCTACTAGGATTTAGTATTTTATAAATTCTTTTCTAACCAAATATTCATTAGGGTGTGTTTTGGAAGAATAGTTGAGGCATAAACGAACTCGAACACTCAGATTCATAGTTGGAGTCAATTAAACATGTCAAGCATAACAAATCACTAACTCTCATGACGTTCGTTTTAGTTCTTGGGATAGAAATTCTAACCAACTTTATTTTTGAGAAGTCTTGACAATAAGTTTAAAATCAAATTTTTATTTGCGTTTAACGATAATTGAGATGTAGATTTGAATTCATGACTTTTTAGTCATGACGATTGAATTACTACGCTAGTTGAGCATCAAAGATCAGATTCTCCATAGTTGTTAGTTGTCTATCGCTTAATAAAACTCATTAGTTATTGATAATTGACATTTAGAAAGCAACTAGTTTGAATACAAACTCATTATTCTCCATTTCTTAAGAGCTCCCTCATACAAACATTGTATTTCAAAGAAGAATAGTTGACTTGCTAAGTTCAATGAATTCATATATTATTATTTCAAACATTGATGGTTCGATAATAGTTTGATTCAGATGAAAAAAATATATATTATTTTGGTTGAAATTGCTCATATAACTTTAGTTTGAGACTATTTTCAACGATTTTCACTTTAAATAATTATATTTTGGAAAGTTATTTTTCATCTATATAGATAATGATAAATGGGAACATCATTTACAATCACAAATTGTACAAGATAAATCGATCAAATCATGATAGAGATAAAAAAAATAATAATAATAAATAAATAAGGAGTATAATTATCTCCATAAAATTTCAAAAACATAATGCACAGGAATAAAAAAAAAAATTGAGAAATGAAAATTGAAGAGTAAAAAAGGAATATAGTTGCTGAAGACAACCTAACATTCTTCTCCTCGTCATCTTCCCATTTTCTTGTATTGATTGAAATAAAGATATTTTATTTTACATATTATCATTAAAATCCCTTTCAATATCATCGGTGCTGTTTACTTCTGTTCATTTTTAGCCTTTTTCCAATCATTATCTACATTATTTTTCTTTTGAAATTGAAAAGAATTTTGTTTTCTACTCACTATTTTTCTTAAAATTTAATGTGATATCTATTATTTAGAATTGGATGCAAATATGGAACCTATAAATCAACTCCATTTGAGGCAGAGAAATTGACCTCAAAATGTCATAATTTTGATATGTTCTTATTGACACTGTTTAACCATTTAGACCCACATTATTAATTGAGTCTACAATTTTTGTTACATTGAATTTTTATTGTTGCGTCTTTTAGATTTATAAATTTTTAAAATGTAGAATAGATCAAAGACGTATTAAACATTTTTTGAAGTTCTATGATCAAATACACCCAAATGAATACAAATTTGAAATCTCATAAACTTTTAAATTTAACCTTTGAATTAATTATAAATTTTCTTGAAATTTGATGAATCAAAATTTTTCTTTTTCTTTTTTGCTCATCTCCTTGCAAGAGAGTCTCATTAACTAATTAGAAAATAGTTTTGAAAATTTTAATTTAATATATGTATAGGTATAGAGATTTGAACTTTTGATCTTAAGAGAAGAGTAAATATATAAAAATTGCTGTTGTTTAGTTTGTTAATTATTTATATATTTTTTAAAAGCCATAATAGTTATTTGTTTATTATTATTATTATTTTGAGTAAAATCAATTGTCTTATTCATTTAGAATGTCATATTCCAAAAGAAATTATTAAAATGTATTTGACCAAAAAGGACGGTGAATTAAAAATTTTATAGAAGATGCATAATTCGTATCAATAATTATAAACATAAATGAAATAATTTGATGTAGCTTTAGGTTTTAAGGGAGCAACAAAGTTGCACGGTTTAGTTTTTATTCATAAAATTTATTCTTTTTATTCAAACATTTAGGGTTGTGATTATTGGAGATATATTCTTGTTGGCTTTCATAAATTTCATTAAAACTAATTAAAAAAAAATCAATTAATGTTTAAAATCATGAAGGGAGCCGTTACGGTCACATGGATTGTCTCACGGTACGCAATCAAAGGCTGACACATTTACATTTTTAAATTAGAAAGAAAAAAAGTATTTTTCTTAAAGTTAAAATATTATTCCAAATAAATAGGGGAATATTTATTGAAAAGGATCATGTAATGTTATTGCAACTTCCTATCATCTTCCTCCACGTGGAATTTCATGTGACGCCAATAATACAATTGATACGACGCGTTTTACTGTTTTTTGACAAAATTATATATCAACTTGGAATTTATACGCTTTTTGGCCCAAAAATTAATCAATAATTAAAGTGACGTGCGTTGGTTTACACGTGTGTGTAATTTTTACTTTTGCTTTTTGTATTTTCATTATGATTAATTTGGACTACGTCTCTTGAAATTATTTTATTGTATTATGTATTTTGTTTGTTCCTGTTTGTATCCTTTTGGATTTTCTTTTTCATTATGGCTCAATTTTGAAATTCTATTTTTATTCTTTAAGGAATTATTGGTCTTTTTTTGTTTTAAAAAATGAAATCTATAATTATTATTTTCGCACAAAATTACATATTTTGTCATCTACATTTTGTACATAGGTTTTCAAAAATCAAATTATATTCTAAAAATAAAAAATATATAATTGCTTAAAAATTAATTCTGTTTTTAAATTTTTTGAGAATCCAATTGTTTTCTTACAAAATTGAAATATATTATAGAGAGCTAATGGAATAACCAAATACGATTTTATGGATTTAAACTTATAACTTCATAATTACTAAATTATATATGATATCACTTGATTTAAGTTTTTATTTTATCACAAAATAAATACTTTTTCCATTTATGCTCTTATAGTTAATTGAATAATTACATCTCAATAATTTTTTTGTTCAACAATAATAAATATAAAGATTCAAACTTACTACATTTAGGTTGATGATACATGTCAATAACAAATAGCATGTTTTGACATAATACATTTTCAATAATTAAACATACTTTTCAATAACTATTCAACACCCATACCCTAATTATCCAATGTTCCCCTTTCTCATGCTAGTTGAATTAATTGAACTAATAATACTTTTGAGAATTATTTCTTGAAAACTTTATCTACAATTTTTTGAATTTGTTATTTTTTCCATTAAAAAAGAAAAAGAAAAGAAAAAGTGTGTATGTGGGAGGATGTCACTTGCAAGCAAGGTTTCTTTCCTTAACAGTAACAAATTCTGTCACCTTGTAATACTCTCAAGTAGGGCAGAATTGGGTTGGGAAGTGGGGCCCAACTCACCCATCAATAATTTCATATGTTTCTTATTTGTTCCCTCTTCTATTTTCACTTCTACACCCAATAATTCTAACAAATACCCATTTTTTACTTTATTGCATTTTGTGTTTAATGTAAATATTTTTTATAATTATTTTCCATATAAAAAATGCCATACTACCATTTACAATCTTACAATTGTAAATGGTAGTATGTGTAACGAGAATTTATAATAATCGTCAAACATATTTTTTCTTATGATATATAATGAATGACAATTTATATATGTATATCTCAATTAACTATTTAATATTTTTTTTCACGAATAAAAAGTTGGTAGTACTTTAAAATATGATGTAAAATGCCTAAAGGTAAGTCATAGGGTATGAGGAGTTGCAATAATACCTTCCTTAAGAAGGCATAAATGAAGAAGAAGAAAAAGTAAAATATGAAAAAGAGGGTTAAAACTCACTTTTCTTTTTAACTTTTTAACTTAGATGTCAAGAGGAGGCAATCTACTAGAGGGATTTAAATATCATTTAGTCTTTTATTTTGGATTTGTTTTATTTAATTTGGTT
>JBBMKA010042081.1:0-21430 GCA_037833695.1 Sechiopsis laciniata | reverse complement strand
TACTATAAAAAAGAAAAATAAAAAATTATATACTATTAATTAAGACCAATTCATGAGTTATTATTTTAAATAATCACCTGCTAATTTTGTTAAAAAAACATCATATATATATATATTAGAAAATTTGAAGGAAAATTTATAGTCAATATTCAAAAAAATATAAAGTTTAAATAAATTGGCACGTATGTTTAGATAAACAGGCACGCAGGTTTAGGTAACTATCGTTTATGATAAACGGTGAGGCAAACACGGGTTGGGTTATTATAACCAACCCGGCCGTTTACGTAAACGGTGCCCCAAACATACCCTAAAAGTTTTAGCATCGTAGACAGGTTTAAATAAAAACAAAAAAGTCACAAATGAAACACAAATAAGGTATGAGAAACGGAACAACGTGACTCGTTTGTTAACATTCTCGTTTCCTATTTTTTGTTTCTGTTTATTACTTTTTGAAAAACGGATTTTTTTTATAATTGTTCACGTTTCTTGTTCCCATAAATAAAAGAAACGTTCTTCAAATTATTAAAAAAATGATGAAGTACCAAAAGTAATTTCCTACTTCCGTTTCATTTTTTTTAAAAGCCTAAAGCTTATTGTGTGTATATATAGTTAACACGCTTTCAATTCATTTAAACGAAGTTTTGTCTTATTAGTTTTGTTACCTGACCCAGGTTCGAATCTTATATGGTTTTTTTTCCTTTTTAAATTTTGCAAAATATATTATTTTATTTTTATTAATTTGTATTTTTTTATAAATATTTCTTTTTATTATTTTTTTGAGAAACAATATTTCTTTTTAGTATGTTTAAATACAAATTTTAATTTTTAATTTTTATATATGGTATTAATTTTTAAAATTTGCTACATCATTTTTTTTATTCAAAATTACATTTGTTCTAATTTTAATTTTAACATATATACAATATTTATTTAGTTTTGAGTTAACATTATTTTAGATAAATGTTTGTGAGATATAATTTTTCATTAGTTTTGAATCTAGAATTATATGTATTAGATAATATATATTTTTATTTTTGTTTTTATCCGCTTAATGTATGTTAAACACTATTTGTTAAAAAATTACTCTTTTTCTTCTTTTTTTTCACCTTTATATACCTTTGATGTTACTTTAACAATTTACAATCAACTAGTTTTCAAAGAAAATAATCATATATTTGAGTCGACATCATTTTATATGAATGACTTGGTAAGAATTAGCATATTAAATTTTTTATTTAATTTGCATTCAGATTTATTTGTAATTTTTTATAAAATATTTATTTATATTAAATCATATAATTTTTATAATCATTTTTTTTATGCATACTATATATTTTAATACTACATGTCTTAACTTTTTAAAATTAAATAAAAAAATGGTAAAATAAGAAATAAAAAATAAAATAAAAAAACAAGAAACCAGAAATGGTTATCAAACAAGTTTTGTTTCTGTTTCTTAATTTTTTTAGAAACAAGAAAGAGAAAACATTTATCACACATTCTTGTTTCTTATTTAAAAAAACTAGAAACAAGAAATAAGAAATAAGAACTAAGAAACGAGAAACAAGATCGTTATCAAACGAGCTTTCAAGTTTCTCATTTGTAAGCCCAATTTTAGATTTTTTTTTTTTTTTTAATTTTAGAAACAAGAAACGGGAATGGTTACCAAACAAGTTTGTTTTTTAAAAAAAGAAAAACAGAAATGAGAAACAAAAAACAGAAACGTTACCAAACGGGCCTTTGATTCAGATAGATAGATTTATTTAATTTTTTTTTTTAATTTCCTTTTAGAGTTCTTAAAATTTAAAATTGTTTTCACTCAAATTGTCTAAAATGGTTTCAATTCTTAAATAAATTTCAAAAATTTAAACTAATTTTTGGAAACTAAATTTAATTTAGTTTTAAAAAATATAGGTAGGAGGTTAGTTTCAAATTTTTTTTAAAGAAAATAATAAATTAGAGTAGTTGTCGTAAATTAAATTAAAAAAAAAAAAACAAACATCAAAGTAGTTCAAATGAACAAGAAAAAAAAGGATTTGAGTGCCCAACTTTCGGAATGAATAGACAAACTCGCATGCATTTGCAGTGTGCAGCACATTCACCTACTTTTAGCTTGTTTTTAGTAGTAACATAAAAAACAAACCCTTTAGTACGAATCCATGATTTTATGATTAGATATAAACTAATACTGCTAAATTATTGTTTCGATTGATTTTTAAATATATAAAATTTGACATAAGTAACCGTAAAAAAACAAAATAAAACATATAGTTAATAAATTGAGCCTGATTACATAAAAGAATTTAATGTATATTCCTCTCCAATTTAATTTATTTATTTTTAATTTGGTTGAATTATAAAAATGATAAATTAAAAAAAAAAAAAAACAAATCTCTTATTTTTTAGGTCAATAATAAAATAAAAAAATAACAAGCCTACAATATATATATATATATATATGGGTGTAAAAAGTGGTGTACAAAGGTGTGGAAAAAAACATTTAAACTGTAACAGAGAAAGACGAGCATGCGAGGCGGACAACACATTATATGCTCTGGATTTTGTACACGTGTCAATCATGAAGTTGAAGTATTATACTCTAGTCTTGGCCACATAGAAATTTCTCATTTCAAAAAAAAAAAAAAAAAAAAGAATAAATTTCTCTATCTCAATTTGTCTTCCTCTTTGAATCAGAAACCTAACAGAAGATCTTTTCTTCACAAACTCTGTAATGGCTAATAGTGAAAATCTCCCTGAAGACGTGGTGATCGAAATTCTATCGAGGCTTCCGCCGGAATCTTTGCTCCGATTCAAGTCCGTTCGTAAATCCTGGTACGCTCTAATCAACCATCCCAAATTCGTAACAAAACATCTATCAAATTCTCTTGATCACCACAATCACAACTCCACCCACAACCACGTTTTTCTCAAACGTGTTGTGACGAATAACACTGGAGAAAAGGAAAATATATTCTCCATACTCAAATTTCCCTTCTCACCCGATGATCTATACGAGTTTGTTTTCGATATTCAATTTCCATACTATCATGAGTATTTTGTGTATTTCGAAATCTGCGGCCATTCTCACGGATTAATCTGTCTCTTTTATCGGGAGGAGGTTTTCCTCTGTAATCCAGCCACCAGAGAGTTTCGTAAACTCCCGCCCTCCATTCTTCACCTCACCGAACCTCCAGAGGATCTTGAATCCTGGACGGATGCAGTCGGATTCGGGTTTGATCCCAAATCTAAGGATTTCAAAGTAGTTAGGATGGTGTATTTTGTTCAAGGACCTGGGTTTGGCCTTCTTCCTCGAAGAGTAGAAATTTATGATTTGAGCAAAGATAGATGGAGAGAAATTGAAAGTCTTGTTTGCGGCCATGTATCTTTGACGCCTTTGTTTGAGATGTATCACCAAGGAACTTATTACTGGTGGGCACAAGATGAGGAAGGAGGGGATCAAATTATACAGACGTTTGATATGAGTGAAGAGGTTTTCGGCAGAATTTTCATGCCGGAGGAGGTTATGGAGCAACGTTTTCAGTGTATAAGAAGCCTCACAGTTTTGAATGGATCAATTGTTCTGTTTAGTTATCCAAATGGAGTGCATGAAAAAACTTTTCATGTTTGGGAGATGGAAAAGGATGAATCAGGTGGTGTTTCATGGTCCAAGATCTTCACAATTGGTCCTGTTTCTGGGATTAAGGAGCCAATGTTGTTTGTGAGCTTTGAAGAGCTTCTAATGGAGGCTTCTGAAGGACAACTCATTTTGTATAATATTAGAACCCAGCAATTCAAAGAGCTACCCATAAAAGGGAATCCAGGAAAATTCCGACCTAGCTTTTTAATTAAAACTATGGTATCAGTGAAAGGAGGAACTAATATCTATAGTGATGGATTTTAGTGCTAGCTACTTAATTATATAGTTATCAGCAAAAACATAAGATCTTACCTTTGAATCTTTTTTGCTTTAATTTTTTATGGCCATGTGGGGGAGTAATAAAGCTAAGTTGCACCGCTATGTTTTTGCTGCTTTTTATGTTTGGTTGAAATTTGTGAGCTACCAGACAATTAAACTAAGACTGGAATTGGTTTTGTGTTTTTTAATTAAACTATTACATGTAACTTTTGTAAGTCTTTTAATTGTATTTTTCCACAACTGCTACAAGCGAAGTATGAGGTATTTTAACAGCATCAACTGTTTGTTTAATTCATTGGTATAATATTTTTGGTTTGATAAAAAAATGTATTTACCGGATTGATTGAAACTAATAGAAGGGCAGTCAATAAAGATAATCACATAATATAAACGAAGACTTAATTCTTTCTCCTATTGGTTTTTATAATCACTCTCTTTTTTTTCTTTTTTTTTTTTTTAATTTCTTGTTTGGAGTTAACCCATCATACCATTCATCGTATTTAAACTTGTTATGTGATCGTTCGTCCGGTAAATTAAAATTTTGATTTTATTGCAATCATTCGAGTTCAAAATTTTAAGTAATTATTTTAGAAAATTTTAAAAATTAATTGGCAAAAAAAAAAAAAAAAAGATTATTTGACAAAATTTAGGATGCTTATCTTATCTTAATACTTGTAATGATTGTGTATTATCCGATCACTCATCAATTACCTAATTTGTATTGCGAAAAAAAAATAATAATAAAGAAAGAAGCTAATTTGTCATGACCGTTGAGATTAAATAATAAGATCTTGTGAATAAAATATAACAAAAGTATGAAGAAGAGTATAATCCTATAGTCAAATTAAAATCTTTATTATTAGCTTCATACCATTTATTGTACTTATTCACACAAATCGCAATCACTCTTAAATTTTTTTTTCTTGTGACTCTGGTTGCTCCTATTTCTAAAATTGAGAAATCATTGTTGTATCAATATGTATTAGATTTAGGCATTCTTGTTTGCTCATTAAGTTAGTTTGCTAATTTGTTGTTTTTTGTTTGGGTTAACTTTGTTTACATTATTTGTATAAATAACTTATTAGAGAATGAATTATTTTATCATTTTTGCTCAATTATACATCTTTCCTCTCCTAATATGATATCAATGTTTATGATCTAAACTTTGATAAACTTGACATCTTAAGAGTTTTTTTTTTTTTTTTTTACTTAGAGTTAATTACACTTATTATTATAAAGTATATGATTTAAATATATGAAACTCAAAACTTAAAGGTTTCAATTGATCATTTTTATTTGATTTTTATTTTTTTGAATTTTTAAATTGTTTTCAATCAAATTGTTTAAATTAGTTTCCATTCTTAACTAAATTTGGAAGTTTTTTTTTTTTTTTATTTAGTTTTTAAAAAATATAGGCAAGAGATTTGTTTCAAATAAATTGGAATAGTTATTACAAATTAAATTAAAAAGAAAAAAAAAAAAACAAAGTAATTTAAATGAACAAGCAAAAATCGGGTTTGAGTGCCCAACTTTCTCAATGAATACACACGAACTCACATGCATTTGCAGTTGAAGTGCAGCTCATTCACCTACTTTTAGCTTTTTTTAGTAATATCAACAATAAGACCTCCTTAGTTGCTGTGCTCATTCACACAAACTCAAAGTAGTATTTTAGTTTTTTTATATACACATTTTTTGACTTGTAAGATGCCGTGACTTCATCATACATATCCATTTTTTGCTTAGTGTAGTTTATGATTTTAAAATTATTTTATTTTAGTAGGATTAATATTCTTTACTCATTAATGATAGTTATCAAAGTTTTGAATAAATAGGGGAGGGTTTGTAATCGGAATCTATATCTTTGTGATCAATAATTTGAACTATTAGAGGGCAAAATGAAAATGTTTTCTAATGAAACTGTGGTTGTGTGTGCTGCTTTAACGGGGTGTTTGGGCCACCAAGAATAAGGGAGAGAATGAGAATGAGGATGATTTCTCGTGTTTGGGTCACCGTGAATTATTCTCCATAATCACGTTTTCCAAAAATCACTTTTTTCATTCGCCCCCTAACTACTTTTTATTCTCTCTCCAACAACTTTTCATACATCCTATCATTATTTTTCACTCACATCATATTCATTATTTTATTTTTTTCATAATCATTACCTTTATCTTAAACACAAGTAATCCATCTCTGCATAATCATTACCTTCACCCCAAACACAAATAACCATTTCTCGATAATCATTCATCTCCTTATTCTCCTCATCACTATCATTCTCTCCTTAATCATTACCATTTTCCTTGCCCCAAACACACCGAGTGTTTTGTTTTCATTGGTTGAATCTCAAACTTTTTTGTGGTTTGTTTAACAATGGCCTGACGGTACCTGTACCTTTAAACCATGTACGGTGAAAGGGTTGTTGGATTTTACTATACACGGTGTATGGCCGTAAAAAGGAAAAGCATCGGTAATTAATTTCCAGCGCACTCCATATGGTTTGAAAGAGGTAAAACTTGCTCAAACTCTCCAATCTCTATTTCAAACATGCATTGATTTCTAATATAATGATAGCTAAATTAGTTAATATATTATATTGTATTCAATCTTAATTTCCATCTCATATTATTGAAATAAATATAATCTTTATTGTTTTAGAAGTTTATGTTTGTATTTTTTCTTTCATTTTAATAGGTTTCATTTGTTTATTTATTTATTTATTTTTGAAAGTGTTTCATTTATATTCTTAATTTTGAAATATAAAAATTAACCTTTGATAAGCTAATATGACTTTGATTTGTAATGGTTAGAAAAAAAAAAAAGCCCATATGGCTCAAAAAAAGAAAAAGCCCATAAATCATTTAGTTTAATTAACTAATATATCATGACATGCAAGTATAGTATGACCAATTTTACTACTTTGCAGTGTCTAGCATAAAATGAAAAAAATATTATATACCAAGACTACAAGAAAAACAATGAAATATAAAAGATAATATATAAATATAAATATTTAGCAAAAAAGAGGAGTGATTTTACTAACCTATATTATTTTTGTTTTCAGATTTCAGGTATACAAAGTAATCTAAATAAAGTTTGGCCAGACCTTGAAAAAGGTAAAAATAGTCTTTTTTGGGAGCACGAGTGGGAAAAGCACGGAATTTGTTCTGAAAGTAAATTTGACCAGGCAAAGTATTTCCAAATGGCTTTGAATATGAAGAACGATATCAACCTTCTCGGTGCCCTCAATGCAGGTGGGTTAAAACCAACCAAGCAATCTAAATTGCAAAGCCAATACAAAAAGTTCCAGAAACTTTGGTCGAGATTTTGATGTGCTTTGATGTTGATGGGATCCCCCTTATCGACTTGCCCTACTGCTAGTTCCAATTGCTCGCAATCTTTTATTTTCTGAAAGTTATCAAATATTATGGTGTCATGAATATTTACTACTTAAAACATGAAATAATCTTGTCTCGTGCTAGCTTTATCCGTACCAATTATAAAATGAAATAAACAAACGGTTGACTCAACATACTCTCTTGTATCTTGGATAATTGCCTTTAGAAAATTTGCAAAACTCACTTAAGTATAGTGAAAAAAAGGAAAGAATTGCAATATTTATTTGACTGACTTGTACCTCACAATTTTCAACTAAAAAGAATTAAAAAAAAACATATAGCAGCATAAAACCTAGCTTTGTTATTCAACCATGGCCATATAATAGTAAACAGAGAGATGGGAAATTACAGAAAAAGTGCAAGAAAAACAAATGGTACCGGTTAAAAGAAAGTATATTGATTGGGAGAGGTGAGCAATCAAATCGGGTCGTTTAAAAAAAAAAAATTTTGATTTTAGTAATTTTACAATAAGAGAATTTAATGTATATTCATTTCAAATTTAATTTTTTTTCTTTTTAGTTTGGATGAATTATAAATTAAAAAAAAAAAAAAAAACAAGCCTACCATATATAAAAAGTGAAGTAAAAAAGTGTAAAGAAAAAACAGCATTTAAACGGTTACGGAGAAAGAAGAGCATGCGAGGCGGACAACACATTGCGTGTGTAAAAAAGTGTTGGCTACATAGAATTATATCTCTTTTAGTTTTAATTTTTGTTCTTTTTTATTTGAATCAGAAACCTAACGGAAGCCATTCTTCACAACGCTCTAATGGCGACTCTGGAAAATCTCCCTGAAGATGCGGTGATCGAAATTCTATCAAGGCTTCCGCCGGAATCTTTGCTCCGATTCAAGTCCGTTCGTAAATCTTGGTACGCTCGAATCAACCATCCCAAATTCATAACAAAACATTTATCAAATTCTCTTCGCCACAATCACATTCTTCTCAAGCGTCTTGTGACGAATAGCACCGGAGAAAAGGAAAATATATTCTCCATAATCAACTTTCCTTTCTCCCTCGATAATTTATCTGAGTCTGTTTTGGATATCGATTTTCCATATGTTGTGTATTTCGATTTCTGCGGCCATTCTCACGGATTAATCTGTCTCTTCTATCGGGAGGAAATTTTCCTCTGTAATCCAACCACCAGAGAGATTCGTAAACTCCCGCCCTCCATTCTTCACCTCACTGAACCTCCAGAGGATCTTGAATCCTGGACGGACGCCGTCGGATTCGGGTTCGATCCCAAATCTAAGGATTTCAAAGTAGTTAGGATGGTGTTTTTTGTTCAAGGACCTGGATTTGGTCTTCTTCCTCATAGAGTAGAAATTTACGATCTGAGCAAAGATAGATGGAGAGAAATTAATAGTCCTGTTTGTGGCCGTGTAATATCGTCGCCTTTGTTTGAGGTATATCACCAAGGAATTTATTATTGGTGGGCGCATGATGAAAAAGATGAATGGGCTTATGAAGAAGAAGGAGAAATTATACAGACATTTGATATGAGTGAAGAGGTTTTCGGCAGAATTTTCATGCCGGAGGAATTTAATAAGGAGTTGCGTTTCCAGTGTAGATTCCTTACAGTTTTGAATGGATCAATTGTTCTGTTTAGTTATCCAAATGGAGTGGATGAAAAAACCTTTCATGTTTGGAAGATGGAAAAAGATGAATCTGGTGGTGTTTCATGGTCCAAGTTTTTCACAATTGGTCCTGTTGCTGGGATTAAGGAGCCAATGTTGTTTGTGAGCTTTCAAGAGCTTCTAATGGAGGCTGGTGAAGGGCAACTCATTTTGTATAATATTAGAATCCAACAATTCAAAGAGCTACCAATCAAAGGGAATCCAGGCAAATTTCGACCTAGCTTTTTAATTAAAACTATGGTGTCTGTGAAAGGAGGAACTAATATCTGTAGTGATGAATTTTAATGCTAGTTACTTAATTATATAATTGCGGGTGATGTTAATCTTTTCATCTGATTTATGTTTAGTGATGTCTATCAACTAGAGTTTAAAATTTCAATAATTATTTAAGAAATTCTAAAAGCTAATTTATATATTTTTTTCTCTGAGTACGTCTAAATGCTAAATTAGCAAAACATAATTATTTAATACTTGTGCTGATTACTTACCAGAATTCCGTTCACTCTTCATCAAGTAACTAATTTTTCATGATCTTTGTTGAATATAACATAAAATAATAAGATATTTTGAATAACATATAACAAAAGGCAAGAAGAAGAGTACGTAATTATCAAATGAACCATCAAATTTTTTTTTTTGACTGCCCAACTCTCTCACACACCTCTGTCTGTTCACTTTTATGGCCATGTGGGTGAGTAATAACTACAGCCTTTTCTTCTCAGTTGAAATTGATTATTTTATTTTATTTTATTTTTTAAAAAATTGAATTCTGTCATGTAATTTTTGCAAGTCTTCTAATTGTAATTTAACGGAATCAACAGTATGTTTAATTTATTGATATAATATTTTTGGTTTGTAGCAAGTACTTGTATGGGACAATATGGGATAGAAAAATGTATCTGCTCAAGTAATTGAAACTAATAGAAGGACGGTCAATAAAGGTGATCCCATATCTTTTTGTCAACAAATACTTATGGCGTGTTTGGTGCAAGAATTAAGATTAAGTTAGTCGGTATTAAATTAAGCTAAGTGTTAAGTTAAGCTGATGAATTAAGTTAATCTATGTTTGGTGGACAAGTTAAATTAAGTTAGATTAAGTTAAGCTGACTGTTATTTGGTGCATGGATTAAGTTAAACTGAGTTTTTATTTATTATTTTTCATGCATTTTTTTAAATGTCTACTCTTCAATTTGTTTTCTCTTGACAATATGACAAAATAACATTAATTTGAAATAGTAACATTTCAAAAAAAATAATTTTTGGACATTTTTGTAATCTCAAAATATATATTATTAGTAACATGATATTCATTAAATAAATATATTTTGATCAATATACATTTATTTTAATTCAATATCTATTTTTAAATATAAAAATAATATAAAAACTTTGATAACCATTCAACAAATTTAGGAAAACATCTAAATTATTTTTATTTAATTACTTAATTATAAGGGTGGTATAAGCTTAAAATTAAAAAAATCAATTTAATTTATTTAGTACATCCTGATTTATAATATAGCAGTTTAATTTTTTATAGTGATTAAGATTTATAGTTAGAATTTAGATGATATTTTAATTCAAAATAAAATTAACAATTGAAATAAAATCATATAATAATAAATCAAATTATCAAACTAGATCTTTTAAAATTGATATTATTTTTAAAAGGAAATTATTGTAACCAAATTATATCTTTTAAAATCAAAATTTTGATCTATTTAAATTATTATTATAATTTAAAACTATTTGAGAGATTAAAATATATATATATATATATCTTTTGATATATATCATCTCACTAACCATCAAGCGATATATTGTTAGAGTTTACATCACAATAGAAAACCTTTGGTTCAAGATTCTAGACTAATTAATCAAAACAATAGAAAGAAAAGACAAAATGAAAGGGCATAAGTGGAATTACAGTTTCCAATAAACATTAAAAAAAAAAAAAAAAAAAACCAGTTCTAGAACTCGCCTACAAAATGTCTTCAATAATTGAAAACAAACAACAAAAAACACCATAAGCATTACGAAATCAACAAGAATACCTACGAATTATTCAGAGACAAAGGAAACAACACAAGATCAAACGCAATTTATGAACCATCTCCAAAAATACCACAACGGCTCTGCTCTCACCATTAGAAGGGTTTGGCCAAAAATGGGTTGCAATTGAGGGAAAATGGATTTTAAGAAGCGCAGAAGTGAATTAAAAAAAAAATATTCCAACAATTAACTTATTTAATGTTAACTTGATTCATACACATTAGTTCTTTTCCCGCCTGGTAAATTTCTCTCCCTCTTACCACTCAGAGATTGAAGAAACCCATCGACTGCATGATTTCTCAATGCCAATCTGTAAAATTTCTTGACTCCAAAATTACGGCTGCTACTTTTATCCAATTTAATCCATTCGATATCTATTCCATCCTCCAAAAAAAGTTTCGCATTTGAAACACTACTCAGATTTCAATAGTCAATACTGTTTCAAATCCGTTAACGCGTTTTTTGCTTTATTAGTCCGCATACCAAATGTGTTTTTGGAGGTTTAACTTAATTCGGCTTAACTTGACACTTCCTCCAAACACGTCCTTAATCTCTTCCCATATTGGTCATTTTTTTTCTATTTTGGATTCCTTGTTTCGAGTTAACACATCAGACCATTTATCGTACTTATTCACACAAATCTAGTACAACAACATCTAAATATGTTACTGGATCGTTGGTCTTGTAAATTTAAATTTGATATTATTGAAGTTCAAAATTTTCCGTAATTGTCATAAATTACAATGCTTATCTTAATACTTGTGCATTACCCATAAAGATGTCCACGGAGTGGGGACGAGGATGACTTTATCGTCCCCATCTCCATCACACTTTTTAATCCCATTTTCGCGAAATTCAACACTAAATTTCGCGGGGATGGAGGCGGGGATTTTCCACGGGGAATTTGTAGGAATGAGTTTACCACAAGAAATTATTCTCCATTTAATTTTTAATATTTTTCTTTTTGATAAATTGTCAAGTAGTTAACTTTTAATCCTTATAAAACAGTAGTTAACTTTGAGGGGCGTTTACTTTTTGATAATCCAGATAACTAGAATCCTTAGATATCCAGAATCATAGATATCTGGAATGATAGATGTCCCGCATTTTCAGTTAGTAATGTTTGTTTTGTAAAAATAATTTTATGAGTATTTGAAATTATTTAGATAACTGCATCAAAATGTGAGCAAAAAAAAGGGGGTTCTTTACAACCTCAAAAACCTAAGATTTGCTAGAAGTTTTTCGTCTCGCTTCAGAGTAAGCAGAGAGCAAAAGACTTCGATGATTTGAATATTACAGACTTCGTGCCTTTTATAGGCGACGAACTCCAAATTTGAATCAAACTTAGAAAACTAAAAGATAAGAAGTGGGAGGCAGAATGATTGCCGACAAAGCCCACTTACAAAGCAAAAGATAAGATTCTAAAATTATTACAAACTGACAAACAACTTTACAACTTTAAATAAAGAAAACAGTAAAAGCTAAATTATTACAAACTGACAAAAGGAAAAAGTAAAGATAACTTTGAAGCGTCGCCGACATGTCGAATCTTTCAATATCTTCGCTGGCATGCATATCTTCTTCTTCATTGAGCGCAACTCCCAAGGAAGGTGCTTGAGCTTGTACACAGAGTACTACTCGCAGACCTCTAGATCTTTGCCACATCGTCAGCTATATCCTATGGCCGCGGTATAATTTGGGTTCGATAACGAAATCGCCATGATGGAAAGGTTTTTTGAAATAGCCCTTGATTTCGGGTTTTGGGATAAATCTGTCCGGTACGACAGCGTTTGAATAAGTCGTCAGGCTCGAAGAGCTTGACGATGGTTGAAGTAGAGTTTATGACTCTGTTTGAAGATTTTTCTTTGTTTTTGACCTGGATACGACCATGAAGTCGTGTTCTAAAGAATATGAATCTGGGGTCATAAGTTTAGCAACAGAAGGTTGCTTTGATGCAGTCGAAGATTGCTTTGGTGCAGCAGGAGGCTGCTTTTGCAAGGGCAATTTCCCCTTGGCGCTTCTTCGATCACTCATTAGAGGTGGAGGGAGAAGAAGAAGAAGATAGAGGTTTTGAGAGAATATTGCCCAAAAGGAACGTTGAAAGCCGTTTTGTAACGGTCCTTCTCATTAATTTGAATTTGCCAAAATCCAGATTTTAAATCAAATTTGGAGAATATTTTGGCGGTTGAAATACATTTGATTAAATCATTTTTGTTCGGGATAGGATAACGGATCCATTTCAGAACCTTGTTTAGGGGTTTGTAGTTGATTACCAGATGGGGAACGCCACGTTCCTTTTCTGCTTGATTATTGACGTAGAAGGCTGCACAGGACCAAGGACTTTTGGATAGCCGGATCAGCTTCTTCTGTAACAAACTATCAATTTCTTCTTTGCAAAATGCAAGAAGGTTAGAATTCATTTGAATAGGTCTTGATTTCGTGGGAATGTTAGCTTCCTTAAAATCTTTGGAGTATGGGAGATTGATTAGGTCTTGATTATGTTTTTATTTCTTTTGTATGTGATTGGTTTTTGACATCTATTTTGATATGGTACATACAATTTAGAGATATGAATTTATTTGTCATCACTTAGAAATTTAGAAGGTATAGTTTGATACCTTAAAATGTTTAGAAGACATAAACTCTGATGAAGTAAGCTATAAATTTGACCTTTGAAACCTTCCACCATTGATGAAGACATAAAAGAACTATTTCACAAGGAACCTTTCTCTACAAGCTTTTCACTTTGTTTGGAAAAACAAAGGGAAAAAATGAAGAAAATAAATAGAAAGAAGGACATAATAAAACCTAAATCTTCCCATTGGACCACACATTAAAACCTACCTTTTTGCCCTTTGTTCTTTCCTCATTTTGGATAATACATTTAAAATCTCACCATATCAAAACATAATAATTCAAATCTCATTCCATTTATAGGAAATCTAGCTCTGGGAAATCAAATTTTCTCGTCAACCATCAATTTATAGGAAAATATATACAGATTCCTTCTAAAGCCATAAATATGAGAATCCCTTTCAATACAATGAAGTAGGGGTACATAAATGAACCGACAATCCGACGAACCCGGACAATCCAATCCAAATTATAAGGGTTAGATTGGGTTGAATTTATTTTCAGTTTGGGTCCAAAAAATAGAGAACCAAATTTTTCGGTTCGGGTTTTGGTTAGTTATATTTTGGTCAGCCCAAGCTAAACTGAGATATATATTAACTGTTTGTGATTTGTTCAAATAATGGCGTGGTGGTGTGATGGCTGATGAATTCATTTCCATGGTGCGACAGACATTTATAAAATCTAATTTAGAGATGTCTATTTTTCCCATGGTTCCCGATCCCCGCCCTGATTTTTTTTTTTTTAATTTTTTTAATTTTTAATTTTTATTATTATTATTTTTTATTCCTTTAATTTTTGAATAAAAATATATTTGTTGATGAAATTATATATGCATTTGAATATTTTTCTTTAATAAGTAACATTATAGTTGAAACTTATAGATATTTTCTAAGAAAATCTAATTATTTAGAATTATTGTCCAAAAATTATATAAAAAATTGAATTTTTTTTATAAAAAAAATCCCCGCGGTGAACCCGATCCCCGCCGGTGCCCCGTAGGCAATCCCCACCCCGATCCTCGAGAAAAAAATGAGAATTTTTTTGGGGACAGGGATTGAATTAAGTGGCAAGGATGAAGACGGGGAGGCCATTCCCCGCCTCATGGACATCTCCAATCTAATTCAACATCCTCCCTTTTATATATAATAATAAATAATAATGTCAATAAGATGCTATTTAATACAAAATCTAATTCATGTATTTTTGTTTAGTTCAGTTACTATGGAGGAAGACAGATTTTGATAATGAAACTACATTGATGTCATTGAGCTACTGCAAATTCATTTCACCTATTAACAAAATGAAACTCAATCAAGTACAGATTAAAAATGTCCAATTTTTTTGTTCACTTTTGTTGTGCAAAATTGCTAGATCTATACTCTAAATCAGATGCAAATGATAGATCTAAACCAAAATCAAGCCAAATAGAGATGAATCATAAACAAAAGTAAAGAAGGGTAATGGAGAAGAGAGAACAAAGCACACCGGATTTAAGTAGTTCGGGAATGTCCCTACTCCACTGTTATGAATCGATTGAGCTTGATCGATTTACCATCAAAATGTCATTGCTAAGATTGTACAAGGGCTCTCAAGGTGGCTAGGGTTTAACTCTCACTATTAAGATAGAAGAAAACCCCACATGAGCTTTTATCTGAGCTCCTAAACACATCTCTCATGATTAGTAAAACTAACCCTTAATTAACCCAAGTTAAACATTAACTCATCTATGGGCTAATACATGATGTGTAATTCACCTATTACAAAATACTCTCTTGAAGTACATATCATCAACAAACATGGCAATCAGAATTGATCTCAAGATCTCAAAAGCTCCAAACACACCTGGGTCAGAACTTGTTCAAACTGAATCATAATATTAGAATTCCAGACTCACCTGGATTAGAAGCTATCAAAGCAAAGCAACTCAAATCAGAATGTCAAACTATCTTGGCTCAGAATGCCAAACTATATTGGCTTAGAATGCCAAATAAACTTGGCTCAGAATTCCCCCATGCAGAGCAAATCAAAACGGTCTTCAAGACCTCAGAATCTGAGTAGAACAATCAGAACTCTCAGAAACTTCAGCAGAACGATGAACTAAAAATCCATCCACGGCAACTAAAATCTGTTCTCACATACAATATCTCTGAAAACATCAAAATCTTATCCAAAAAGATTTGAACTCGTTGCCAAAAACATGGAACCAAAACAAATGAGGGATCTCCTCTCAAAACGACATAAGCAGCAAAACAGAATCAGCATAATCAGTACCAACAGACTCTTCAGAACTAATGCATTTAGCAAACAAAAGACTTTCAAAACATCGAGTCAATACCAAAGTGAATGTCCAAACGCTGCAAACAATATGTCAACAACAAATTTCTATGTTCTTGCTGAAACAAACTATGCTAGATTAAAATGGCAAGGGACCAAAGCACAAACAATACTCCAAATCTAAACAAAGCTCTTTCATCTCAAAGCAACAATCCAAGGAATCTGTAAGCTCCATAACTTCATAAAAACTACCAAATGCAACAAAAAAATCATCTACATATAACATAAGCAGAATGATGCAAACTTGCACAAGTAGCTTTACTGAAAACAGAATGAGCAAACCAATTTCTTGCAAAGCAACAAACAAATGTGAAAGAGTTAGAATGCTAGACTGCACCAAAAAACTAATCGATGCAATACAAGACCAAAAATGAGGTTTCATGTAAGAACACAAACGAAAAAAAAAGCATCTATCTCCTCTTCTTGTATGTAACCACAAGCAAACGAATTTGCATCAGAACGAGAGTACACAATACCCTCTAGATTGGACTTAATCACAAACCAACAATAGCAGACAATAAGCAAACAAATATCAGGTCTCACCACAAACATTCAAAACGAAGAATCCTTTAGACAAGCCAATTCTCTATCGAACTACTGAACATTACTCTCTAAACCAACAAGAACATCCTCAGGTTCAAGAGTAACAAAGATAGAATCTGAATGGGCACTATCACTGACATGCACTAAAAGCTCAACTGAAGAATTTTCAAAGTCAAAAGCAAAAGCAGCGGACAAATTTCTACAAAGTAGATCAATATCATAACTCATCTGCTCGACAACAACTGGACTAATCTTAGGTGGAGAAACTGTCCAATATTCTTGTGGAGTCTCAAGAATCTCAAAAACTACAACCATCTCGTTCTGAAAAGCTCTATCAATTCGAGATGAGTAGTCATAACTAACAGCATCAAAAGATTCTAACGAGATAAGGTTTCGCAAAAGACCTGGAATAAATCTCTCACAATTGCTAGCATTCATACTAAACCAAACAGAATCTACTCCCTTAATCGCAAATTGATGGCTATTTTTAAATCAACCTTGCCAAAATTCATAATTTTCAAATTTTCAAAATTGTGAAAGTTTTCAAATTTATCAGAATTATCTTTCTACTCAAATTTCATCTCCAAATCCCTATATCTCAAATAGTTATGAACTATTTTTAGGACTAATAAATCTCTGCCGTACTAAATGACTGATTTCAAAACTTTGTAATTTTTGGATAACAAATCGAGGAGGATCATAACTTGGTTTTCACCATCTAAGGTTTCCTCTTCAGAATCGGCCAGGTCACCACAAATTTTGTTGAATTCGATAATGTTTTCTTCCAAAACCTTAAAAGGATCATCAAAGGCAATTGCAACATTTTGTTGCACTAACTGGGCTCACATTTTCCTATTCCATAAACTAAAATCCCGTTTCCCATCAAATTTGTCTAGTATAAATTTAGCTGACATCTTATCAAAATTATCAAAACTCAGGAAAAATCGGATCACAATCAAGAAAAATCTTAACGAGCCATCAATTCAAAAACAATATCAAAAGACGAATCCAATAAATTAGAATTTATCCAAACTATCTCAAAGCAAAATCTCAAATAATCAGTCTCAGAATTCAAATTTTCAGAGAACAAATTCAAATTTTAGCCCAATAAAGCAACAAATTTATCAAAATACCAATTTCTAAATTCAAATTTCATCTAATAGCAACCCAAAAATGTCTCAAATTTATTGAAAAAATATCAGCCAAAATCATAGAAATAAGCATGCCAAAACAATGGAGCTCAAAATTGCATAGCAATATCAAAAAATCTACTCAATACTGTCATAAAATCACAATTCCAGCTTATTCAAAAAACACAATTTCAGCTCAAAATGACCAAACAATTACAATATGCAGCAGATAAAACCAATTTGCAATGATTTTCATAATTATCATATCAAGTGGCACCTTGAATTTATCTCAGCATTCCAACACATAATAAATGGCAGTAAAGGTGATTGTAAAGAAGATTACCTCCAGCTTATCATGTTGAAGATAATAATAGAACTTAAAAAATTCCACCTCACAATTGACCAATTAAATGCATTTTTCAAAGTGCTGCTTCATAATTTCAATTGCACACAGAAGTTGACTTCTATTCCAAGAGTTAAGAAATCATTTTAAAATTGATTTCTGAAGATGCCAATTCAATAGCCGGTAAACTGGAATGAAATCAATTCCACCGCCTCAAATTGTAGAAATCTCAAATAATAAGCCGCTTCAATTTAAAATTGAATTCCAAAATTGTTGAATATCAACCAATTACTGAAGTGAATCTCAGCCATGTCGTCAAATTTTCAATCAAAATGAAAATCAAACGTTGCACAAAATTTCAATCTCCAAATCACGCTGAAAAAACCAGTATAATCAATTTGCCGCTAAAATCATTGATTGTCTGAAGTGTTTGCCCAAATTATACCAAAGTATAACAATCGTCGGTTAATCACAATGAACTGTTTCAATCACCGACAACATAGATCAGATTATTGCTCAAAATCTCGTCAAATTGGCTTTAAGTTGCTATCGGAGTTAACGTCGATTACCGCCGCTAAACCTTGAATGAAATAGATTCCGTCAAGCCTGAACTCAACCAACAATAGCTTCGAATTGCCAAGATTTTCATAAAAATGCAGATAGAAGCCACCGAAATCAGAAATTATCGAAAACACAATCAGAAATCACGAATAATCCAAACTCGACAAATAGGCTTCAATACAATTAAGAGCAAATAGAATGCAAACTCTCTAATGGCAATGAATTATCAGAATTGCAAAATATCGGCAGAGATTTCACAACAGAATCGTAAATCAAATGCTCTAATACCAATTGTTGTGCAAAATTGCTAGATCTATACTCTAAATTAGATGCAAATGATAGATCTAAACCAAAATCAAGCCAAATAGAGATGAATCATAAACAAAAGTAAAGAAGGATAATGGAGAAGAGAGAACAAAGCACACCGGATTTAATTGGTTCGGGAACGTCCCTACTCCACTGTTATGAATTGATTGAGCTTGATCGATTCACCATCAAAATGCCATTGCTAAGATTGTACAAGGGCTCTCAAAGTGGCTAGAATTTCTAACTCTCACTCTCAAGGTAGAAGAAAACCCCTAAATGAGCTTTTATATGAGCTCCTAAACACATTTCAAACATATTTCTCATGATTAGTAAAACTAACCCTTAATTAACTCAAGTTAAGCATTAACTCATCTATGGGCTAATACATGATGTTTAATTCATCTATTACAACTTTATTTATATTTTAATAACATTTATGCTCAATTTAATTTTAAAAAAATTTGATTTATGTACATATTGAAGCTTGAGATGGTAGTTTTTACTTTTTTATGTTTTCAATACAAATTTAGCATAAAAAATTACCAATTTGATTCCAATATCCAATACTTTTCTTCTCATAATTATTTTTTAAATTACAAAATATATTGATGTAAACAGAGAAACCCAACCCAACCCAACTTGAAAATATAGGATTGGGTTGAGTTGAGTTGGAAACCTCCCTCAACCCAACTCATATTCACCCCAATGAAGAACACAAAAGGGTAGGAGTTCAACCGTTAATTGATTTCCACACACAAATCAACAATAACATCAATAAAATTCAGCTTAAGCGTTTTGAATGGTTCTATTTTTTTATTTTATTTTTTTAGTATAAGTTGGGGGAGAGAACCCAACAAATCCTACATAGAGGACACAATTATTCTCAAATAATATGAGAGTCAAATGCCAATTTCTAAACTCGAACTCATTAACACAAAACAAGATAATCAACTACGCCACCAATCCATATTTTGAATGGTTCTATTGTTCTGTTCAATTAGGATGAAAACACATCGGACATTTAAAAAATCGGTAAGGATGAATTTGGGTGTGCTATTGACATTAATGTTTTGCTTTTTTTAAATTTTTTTTTATAAGTTGTGTGATATTGTTATATGATTTTCACCTCTTAATAAAGTAGAGAGTTTCAATTACTTTTTTTTTTTCTTATATATGATATGATTTAAATATACAAAATTGAAAAATAAGAAAGGTTAAAATAAAACAAAACACATGTAATTGTCGGTCATTAAAGTGGGTACAATTTAATTTCTTAGAACTTTTGTACTAAAAATGAAAAACAATTAACATCAAAATTGAAAGCTTGAATATCTAAATTAGGATATGTGGGTGGATTGGGTGGAAGTGATCCTACGTATCTCATAATTATTAGTCACACCCAAATATTGATATTAATTAGATGAGGGTAGATAAACTAATTATACCTTTCAAAAAAAAAAAAAGAAAAGAAGATAAACTAATTATATGAATGGGGTTTACAGTTTCTTAGTTTACATGTACCACGATATAGAAGAGAAACACCATGGATAATAAAAGTAAATTTCTCAACAATATAATATTATGGATCAATGGAATAATGAAGTTTTTTTTATGGTGAAATCCCAGTATCACCTTGCTTGCTCTCAATTAGTCTATGAATTTATTTCTATTTTTTTTTTTTTTAATTCAATATGAGATATTTGAATATGTAATCTCGCGATCATACGAGATATTATTAGAGCTTGACTTCAATGAACATTTATTAGCTGATTCAATGCTGACTGTACAGCTCTCTCTCTCGATCCCTTACTCCCACTTATTGTCTTATCTCATTCATTAGTCTTTACTCTTTGTAAGCCTCTTTTCAGAAAAATGCATTTTTGTCTCTAATAGTTTCAATTTGATCAATGGAATAATTTTATTAATCACATTTTAATAATGTTTATTTTTAATATATAAAATAATAAAATTATTAGTTACATCACATAATTTTAACTAAAATGTTGGTTAACCTAATTTTAAATTTCAATTATATTAATGAAGTGATTATTTTAATTTTCATGTGCATTTAATTTTTAAAATAAAATAGGTATAAAAATAAACTAAAAAAACACGCAAGTACTAAAAGTGAGTATTATTTATTATTGAAATATCAGAGTAAAAATATCAAATTGAAATACACTCCAAATCTAGAGACTAAAAAAGTAATTTTTCCGTTCATTATCTTCTTCTCGGCTCAAGCTCTCTTGAATTTAATTTTCTCTCTATTGTATTCTTTAGTATTTGACTAGCTTGTTGGATTACAACAATAAAGTCTACCCCCGGTCCTCTATTTATTGGAGAATTAAACTTATAAGAATTGCTAAATATTTAATACATATGATTGACACCGATTGAAGGAAAAGATAAACGATGCAAGTTATCTAAAATTGTAGAAATGTTAGGTAAAAAATTTGTCAATCGCAAAAATATGTCTTAACCGATCAAAGTTGTGTAGAACGTCCATGACAAATTTGAGAGGCATTCGAGCTAGGAGGATATTCAAACAAAAATTATTAACTTTATATATATA